>JAYKKT010000068.1:16597500-16842500 GCA_036023115.1 Brasenia schreberi
CCATTCTGGATTGGTCCTCTTCTCTACCTGCTTTGTCACCCCTCTGTAGTTCCCCACCTTTACTTCCACAAGCGAGTCCGAGACTACACCAAGCTCACGAGCCTTGACGACCTTAACATAGAGATACTGCATCTGCTCTACCAAGTCATACGTCCGAGAAGTCTTCTCTCTGCCGAAGCAACCAATAGTCGTACCGCTGCCACCGCCACCAGAAGAAGCGGCACGGCCTCCACCAACGTTACCAGCGCCAAGGTGGGGAGCGGTCTCCTTCAAGCTGTAACCATTTTGAAGCCAACCACCGGCAGCGCCACCAGAAGCGTGGTGCATCTTACCGACGCCACCGCCTCCGGCGATGATGATGGTTGGCTTGATCGCGTCGGTAGCTTTCGGTGTCTCGACGTGTTTTCGCTTCTCTTGTTGCTTCGTTTGCTCGACGTGGTGAGTGTTCGCCACCGAACCGACGTCTCTCTTCGCGGAGACCTTCTTCTCGTCGCCGGAAACCATGAGGAGGTGGCGGAGCTCAGCCCCTTGGTGGTGGCGCCACCATCTTCGGTGTAATACATCTTGAGGTTCAGTTCACCCCTAATATGTGAGAAAAGGCTTCGTTTTTCCAAGGAAAACAGCTGAGCGACCTCTTCGCCGCGTTTGGCAACGGACGAGCCCGGGATTCTCACTTTCCCAAGAAAGTTTCGGTTATTTCCAGACTTCTTCTCGTTGAAGACGTTCACTTCGATGGTTCGGTAGGGAAGGTCCATGAGGTCGCTGATTGAGAATACCAACTTCTCGTTCCACACCGGGTTCAGGTCTTTATACTTAGACTGAGTACGAAGACGCTGGTTCTCGAACTCCACCTCCACAAATGGACTCGACGAACCCTCTCCATCCTTCGGCATCAGGTTGTGCTCTGCTACCACCTCTACCACTAGCTTGTCCTTGCTCATCTTCTTCTTCCTCCTCTTCTTTGTGACAAACCATAAAGCGACGGAGACGAGAGAAATAAAACCGGTAAAAAGGAGGAGAGGACGGACGGAGACGACTCGCATACTTGTAGAGAGGGACAAAAGGGACGAGCACGTGGAGTATGTTGCGCAGAGGAAGAGTATCCGTTTAAAATAAGAATAAATGGCCCGCGAGTGTAAGCGTGTGCGTTTAAAGTTGAAAAAGAATTGTTGATGTTGGGGTAACGTGTTTGTTGAGGGGAAGGGAAGGATCCTCTGCTGCGGCAAAGAGGAGCTGAGGTGCACAAGGGATGTTCTTTCCTTGGAGAAAGACAGAGAGAGAGAGACTCGAAGCTCCTGACTGGTTATGTTTTCTATGCATCGAAGAGACCACTCTGTCCTCCGCTTTGAAAGGATCATGGATGTCTCCTTAATAGAGAGAGAGAGAAAGAGATGGAGCTCTAATAGATGGTATTCGTTTTCTCAGTATGCAGTATGAGCGAGATGCTAAATCTTGCTTGTGGTATTATACCGTCGTCATCGTGCATTTGTAGCTTTTTTCTCTGAGAGAGAGAGGGAGAGAGATATGTGATTTATACTTGTCAGAGAAAGATCATTTATGTTGACTGTTTGGTATTGGACCTACGTATTTTTATAGTTGTATGAAGTATGAGAAATGTGGGCACTGTGTGGTAACGGGACCTCGTGCATTTCTCGTTATTCGTTTAGAGAGTGTGTGCTTGTGTGCTGGTTTTTGGTAGCGTACACTAGTGCATGTTTCAGGCATTTTGCCGAAAGCTAGTTGAAAGATGCGGGTATTGTGTGGTAATGGACTGGACCTAGTGCATTTCTCACAATTCATGTTCAGAGAGGGTGTGCGCGCGCGCGCCTGTATGTGTGCTGGTTTTTCGTAGCTTGTACTAGCTTCAGGAGTCGCTTAGGCTTAGTTGGTGCATTTTAGTTATGATAGGCTTTTGTGATAAAGGAGGGTTTTGCATTAACAAAGGGTTTTGATTTCACAGAGAAAAAACAAAGGGTTTCTGAGAGGATGGCCGGCTTCTCTCTGTAAGGAATTCTGTCATTCTCTCTCTCGCTGTGTGTGCAGAACGACCAAGGGGGAAGGGAGGAAAGGTCGCTTTCCGAAGGTCTGGCCCAGTAGACTCGGGCTTTTATCGAGGGGGAGGAAACGGGCCACCTTTGCGTTTCTTTGTATTTCCTTTTTGTTGCTGAAAACATGTCACGTCTGCACTCTTTTGGGGCGCGAGTTCGTTATGAGGCGGCGTGCTTACTAGGTTATTCTCTGTCTCTCTTTTTTTGTTTTTAAATTTATATGTAAATATATATAAAGAAAAAGTATCTTAAATTATATAATGTAGTTAAGAGTATCATTCTACGTAAATATATTTACTATTCAATCTTTTAAAAAATTGAATCAAATATATTGTTATATTTTTATACTTATATTAATTAATACGCATGATACAATTCAAATTTCAATCATCGATCTTAAAAATCAAATAATAAAAATATTTAAAAAACTATACATCAAAATACATTATATAAGTAAGACTTCTTATAATATATAGAGAGAGAAAAACATGATAAATAAGCATGTTTATGTATGGTTAAACATTCTTAAAAATTTCAACTACCACTTAAGATCACGAGCAGACTCGTTTAAACCATGTAACCAGACTAATTGGCCGGCATGTGATTAAATTCTCAAATATTCCAACTTTACAAAGAAAAATTCTAAGTTCTGACTTAAATACTTACAAAAGAATAGTTTTTAATGGTTATATGTTAAATGCTGTATGACTTTGATCGTGTCCTTTTCGTGTTTGACATGGCTGAGACAAGTTAACGAGCAAAATAAGAAAGAGACTCAGAGTTAAACGAGCCATGAAGTGCCCATTTGGCTCATTCAGCTCGTTTTACCACCCCTTAATTAAACTAGAAAAATATATATTCTACACGCATTTAGATGCTATAAGCAACATTTATGCATGTTGCATGTCTTAAACGAGAAATCAATGGCAATGAATGTATCATGTAATAAATGGTTATTTGCATATATTTGTAATTAAATTATCATATTATTTTTCTTTTTCTTTTGTTACAAGAAAATGCTGGAGCCTAACACATAAATGTCGTTATTTGCACATATGCACCCATGAGAGTTGAGCTCTCCACCAGCAACAATGTAGTTAGAATGCCTTGCTGTTCAGCTAATACTTTGGGTGTAATTATCATTTTTTTTCTTCTTCTTTTTATTACGGGAGAAGGCCAAAGCCTAACACACACCCACACATGCACCCTTTGGGAGTTGAACTCCCTACCAGCATCAACAACACTAGGGCGTTCAGCCGTTGAACTAATACTCTAAGCGTAATTATCATATTCTTTTTTTATTATAAAAATATGTACAACACTTATTTCACACACAGACACACACGCACGCACACACACTCACTTCACTTCTTTGTAGTTTACTAGACATTTAAAATGCAAATGATTTATCTTCGCCCAAAAAGATGTGAAACAATGGTCCTGGTTCATGTCTAGCTGCTTCAGGACAAGCACCCAGTCTGAGTCACATCCATGGCGCTTCAATAACGTACGCATTGGGATGAATGCCCCCGTTTTCCCAAGAAACTTGAGCCCGGACTCAACCGACCAATTGCACCGTGGGCTCGAGGATTGACGCATTTGTCATCACACTCAAATGCACTCTTGTTGGTTCATATTCGGTAGGGTGGTAATTTCGTGTTCTGGGTATCGTGTCGTGTTATTTCGTGTTTATGTGTCGAACAATATAGCACGTATTTTTGTGTATCAACAAACAAGCTAGGGTTGGGCAAACCCGGCTCGGGTGCATACCCTGGAGATCAAACTCATGACCTTTACTTGAAAGTTCTCTTGAGATCCCTTAAGCCAAATGACTCACAGCTCTTTGTACTTTCTCTTTCTTTTTGGGGTTTAATGTTTCATGGACACAAAACCCACTTCCAGACTGTGTCCTTGTGGGATATCACACTAGAAATTTTCTGTTTCAGGGCAATTTCATCGTGTCTCATTTGATGTTTGTGTGAGAAACGGGTTAACTCGAGTACTTTTAATGTTATTTTGGAGGACATGAATGCAGACATTTGAGTAGGATTCATGTCCACCTTTTATGCAGTGTCTTACAGTATCCGATCTAAATAATGGGAAGCATCAACCTTCTTAATTTCAAGCATCTATCCATAATGTATAAATTTTTATGCATTGTTGATATGTGTGATAATGTTTGTTTCGCCCACTCGTTGACCTCATCATACTGTTCTTTAATATTTTCCTCATCATTAATTAGCACTTGCCACCTTCATTAATTTCGTTGTCAAATTTCAAACAACCAAATTTTAATATGGCATGTATATATATACACTCCATGCGTATGCCCATTCATGTTCTAATTTTTTTAAAGATCTCAACGATTCAATGTCTAACTTCAACGATTGAGATATTTAAAGCAAAGACCAAGTAATACATGTAAAAAGCAGTAAATATTTTTTTTGTTTTTAAAATTTAAATTTCAAGCATCGACTTCACTAATCTTTGAAAATGTTTAAGGATGGATATGCACATGCACTATTTTCTCTCTCTATATATGTGTGTGTGTGCACATGAGCGAGCATATGCATGACACTTCAATAAATTACACACTATTTATATAAAGAGGGGAAAAACGCTATTTATATAGAGATAAAGAAAGAGAAAATTGGATCCTCTTCAACACTGATTTATTCATGCCTCCATATTGCTTGTCGGTGGTATGAGTGTGATTTAAAAGTTTTAAAGTCTTTTCAAAAATATGTAAGATATTATTTCACTCATGCTCCTAAAATATAATCATCAATGTCAATGGTGGACATGATTCAACCACTTATATGTAGAGAGAGAAAGAGGTAGTGATACATATAACCCCACATATCTAGATCTACTTTATCATTTCAACCATTCAATTTTTGAGATAAATGGTTGAAGTGATGAAGCAAAACCACTTAATAAAAATATAAAGTACAACAATATAACCTTTTAATTTAAATCTCGACTTTCATGTTAATCAAATAGCAGAGATGTTTGAGTAAATTCCCAACTATGAAACTTTTAATACTTTTTATTATTTATATACATTTTTTTAAAAAGAAGGTCGCTGTACATATCATACCTGTATCGTATCCATGAGATGAGCCTTTATAATATGGTGGATCGATACTTACAAAATAATTCTCCATAGAGTGGATTTTAGATGCCACGAGGCCAATAGTGTTAATTAAAATAAATAAAAGTATAATTTAAAAAAAAAATTAATATAAATTTCTTTTAGTATCATAGAGTGACAAATTTTTAAAAAACTATAATCGGAATATTTAGGACGTCTTTTAAGAAAAAACGCGGTGGCTTGATTTGATTTTTGAATTATTCCTTTCCTCTGCGAGAAGAGATTGGTCCAAGTTCAGATTTTAGGGTGCGGCTGGACGCTGGTTCAGATTCCAGAATACGCCAAGATCGCACTGTAGTAGGGATGACAGGGGTTGAATTCGGGTCCGTAGCATCCACACTTTGACCCAATCCATTTGTGTTTGGAGTCATGTTTTAACCTTAGATCTGACCTGATTGGGTTGTGTTGGTCCAACCCAACCTGACTACTCCCACTACACATGTACAGGTCGGGTTCTAATGCAGATCAGGTTCTGGAATTGCTAAGGGGTTGAATTCGGGTCCGTAGCAGCCACACTTTGACCCAATCCATTTGTGTTTGGAGTCATGTTTTAACCTTAGACCTGACCTGATTGGGTTGTGTTGATCCAACCCAACCTGACTACTCCCACTACACATGTGTACAGGTCGGGTTCTAATGCAGATCAGGTCTGGAATTGCTAAGGGGTTGAATTTGGGTCCATAGCAGCCACACTTTGACCCAATCCATTTGTGTTTGGAGTCATGTTTTAACCTTAGACCTGACCTGATTGGGTTGTGTCGATTCAACCCAACCTGACTACTCCCACTACACATATGTACAGGTCGAGTTCTAACGCAGATCAGGTCTGGAATTGCCACCTCCAAAACATCACACACAACACGAAAACTCTTCAGACCGCCTTCATCTGGCACACGTGTTCAATGCCCTGCTTGCCCGTGTCAAGAAATATGAGGAAAAAAATCAGCTTAATGTTATTATACCATGCCTCTGAAAAACAATGATCGAATATCGATAGACAGCGAAGATTCAATTACTCATCATACATGTGTTACTGATAGTTATGGGTTTATACAATTTTGTGTCTTCTCAACTGATGCTTCTTTATTAAATGAAAAAAGGTATCGTATAAAATCAAAATGATACAAATTCAATAGAATCTGTACAACATTACTATGTGTTTATATGTAATTTTTTAATTTTATAAATTTCTCCATGCAGTGTGGACGGCAATCTCACCCTCCCCTGCACCTGCATTGAGAGCACACCCCACAACAGGGCAGGTGCGGTGGAACCGGGTGGGGTTTAGGGTAAACCCACCTCATACTACGTGCTTTCTATCAAAGATTTAATGTTTTATCTTTTTAATAATAATTTACTGTTTTCATGATATTTGACATAATATTGGTACCTAGTTTGATTAACCTTCATGGAATTTCTTTTTTGTGTTGGGTGCGGGGTGTGATACTTGAAATCCGTGGGGGGGGGGGGGGGCAGCTGGGTATGTGTAGGGTAACAACCCGACCCGGCCACCCCATTACCATCAAGGACGGATGGAGCCAAGCTTGCTTAGGATATTTTCGTAAAATAGGAAGTTTAATTGGGTGATATTTTGGGAGGAAATTCACGCTATTTTCTTCCTCTTCTTTGTTCGCTTTATTTTGTAGAGAATTCCCGAAATGTCCTTAAGAGTTCGTACGCGTGCTTCTGACGCTTCCTTGGCGGTGGGATACTGCGGCATCCGATGAAAAAGAGGAAGTGGAACCTCATCCGTCCATCTAGAGATGAACGCCTTAGGTTAACCACGCCTAGCATGATTGCTTAAGATAGATGGCGCTGGCGGGAAAAGCAAGTGCGCTTCATGGATCGTCTATCTTGAGATGATCGGAGAGAATACGATAGTCGTTTCTCGCGCCTATACTACCGTGCACGTCCATCTCCAGATGTGTGGTTGAATGCTAGAGTAGTTGACCGTAGGGAGAGCGAAACCCTCTCGGTATTGTCCGAATTCCGCTCGCGCTAAATTCTCTCCGCTGTCTTTCTCCCTGCGACTCCTCTCTGTAGACTTGTTTGGAAGGCTACAAGGATCAAGAAATTGTTGAAGAGACCGATGGGTAACGTGTTTCGGAGGCTCTTTGATGCCTTGTTCCGCAACAAGGAAATGAGAGTACGATCTGATCACCCTTTTCTTCTTACTATTGCCGTCTCCGTGTGCGTGAAGGTCTCTTGGTAACCTTTCTACCCATGGAAGGTGAAATCGTCTTGCTTTTCTTTCTTTCTGTCCATTAATTATGCGATAGAAGAATTTCACTTAGTTTTGTTCGATGGGTGAGACGGGATTGGCATGGAAATCCCCGGGAAAGAATGTAGATGAATTCAGTTTGGATAATTTCTGGCGGTTTGAGTTGAAAACTATGTAGCCCTGCTTTTTGGTGTGTCAGAGATCGAAAGTAACAAAAGTTATTGTTTGTTTCAATCATAGAAATGTATGATTAGAGAGTATGCTGGGGGGCTCTTCCTTGGCAATTTGATGGATAATCAAAAGGGATATATGGGGATTCGATCGTATCATATCCTTGTAATTACCAATTTGAGCATCGCTTCCTGGCTGAATTTGACATGATAATCGAGTACAAGCCAGGAAAGACCAATTCAGTTGCGGACGCCCTGAGTCGACGAGCGGAACTTGCTGCTCTTCAGGAGAACATGCGTATCAAATACAGAGTGAACAACTTCTAGTAGCGATCGCATCCGCACCTAGCAACGGCTACAGATAAAGTTGTGTGTTTGTTCTTCAGACTACTAAGAAATGTCGGTGTGCCACCAATTGAAATGTAAACAAGAATACGTAATTTAGGATATTTAGACGCATAGGGCGGTCAGATGGTGCGCTAGTCTCCCTACCCTGGAAGATACGCACTAACAAAATGCATAAATAGCACGAAAGGAAAGCATAAAAGGATACCTTTCATCCCTGGATTTAAATGTGGTTGGGATGAAGACAGATGAGAATTGCGATTAGAAGCCATGTCACCTTGCGACGAAACACTTGTTTTGATAAGTCATATCAAGTTGAAAGGTCTTCAACTGTGACATCTTCATCGATTTGAATCTTGAAGCAACTGCTTGTACTTGTTTCAGAAATTTTGTGACTACCATCTAGTGGAAATATATTTTACTCATAGCTACTAGTGTAACCGCCTTATGGATAACTGCCAACATTAATAAGAATCCAAAGCTGAAAGGTTTCTTGTTCAGCTTTGTGTACCCAATCGTCGAAGTTATTTAATCCAATTCGCGTATTATGAATTGTAAAACAGCTTGTTGTTCATAATTAGATTTTAGCTTACTAGGTCGATAGGATTGTGGAGAACATGGGTACTGCAGGTTCTTTTATTATGATTGGAGAAAACGGTTTAGTTGACAACAAACTTCAACTCTATTTCATGCATTGACATGAGTGTTATTGAAATACAGTCTAATTGGAAGAAAATATTTGTTCATAAATTCATTAAACCCTTTTTCTGATTAATTTTTTTTTTTTTTTGTGTTTTACAGTTTTAAAATTCGTTTATTCTAAAAGTCACTGATTCAGGCTGATAAGATCCAATTCCCAATTCTCTGAATCATTTCCAAAAACTGTTCAGTTCAAAAATCGACTCCGACAACACTAGTTTAGCTGACAGACGACAGTCAAAGCTTGGAAATTTATCATCATGTTTAGGCAGTGACGAGGAAAAAGGAAACCAGTCAAAGTTCATCACGGACGAGGTACCACAACATTCCAGTCTGGACGATATTCCTCATGTTTGTAACTGAATCTAGAATAAACTATTGGCACTTTCTTTTGATCCTTAGTAACTAAGTGAATTAACGAAAATTTGTGAACACAATGGCCAATATGGTGTTGACTGTCAAATACAAGAATGATCAAATGAGTCCTATCTTCTGTCATCTGTGTGCGAGTGTGTTGGGGGGAGGAAAATAAACTACTCCAAGTGGGCCTAAAATGTATATGTATTCAAGTTGTTCCTTACCTAGTGTAGACAAGCTTTTTTCTTTTTCAATTTCTTGTAACCATTGATTTAGCTAGTGTGTTGACTCAAATCTTTCATTTCTTGAATTTAATAAAATTTCAATCCAATTGGTTGTAGGTTGTTATGCTTGGATTGGATGCCGCTGGTAAAACAACAATACTATACAAACTTCATATCGGTGAAGTTCTTTCAACTGTACCCACCATAGGTTTGTATAGAGTTCATCACTGTTTATCCTTTTCAATTGTATGTGGTGCCATATGATTCCCAAATTGCTTCCCAGTTGAGCATTTTTAAAGAGAATGGAAGACCTCTTGCATAATCATCATGACCCTTCACCTCCAATCCGAAAGAAAGAAAACAATCCTTCACTATCGATCTTGTAAAATTTCTCATTAACGTTTTATATGAGATGCTTCTTTGTTGGTTTCTATAAAGAACATCAATTACTGTAATATGAAGACGATAGCTTCAGCTCTGTTAATTTCAACTTATGAATTTGAGAGAAGTCGATCATGTTGATTCTGCTTGTAGTTATGAATTGAAGACCATAGAAACGTCTCTCTTTTCTTGAACTTGGCTTCTCTATACTCGTCAGTTCATCTCCACTTTTGGAGTTAGTGATGACAGACATCTGAAGCTTGTGAAATGCAGGTTTTAATGTTGAAAAAGTGCAGTATAAGAACGTTGTTTTTACCGTATGGGACGTTGGTGGACAGGAAAAGCTTAGGCCACTGTGGAAGCACTATTTCAGTAACACGGACGGCCTGGTAATCTGATGTTTTTCTGTTTATTGTCTTATTATGTTGAAAACAGAAGTTCTGCTATTCAAATCCAAAATAAGCTGGTCATTATTGACCTAGTCCTTTTAAAAATATCTTATTCCATGTTACCAGATATACGTTGTCGATTCACTAGACAGAGAAAGAATAGGGCAGGCAGCAACGGAGTTCCAAGTATTTTCTTTTTCTTTTTCTGGTCTTGCTTTTTCTGGAGGGGTGCGTTTTCTCGCTTTTTTGCACAAAAGAATATTCTTCCAAGTTCATGGGTTTGTCTTGTTGAATCAGGCAATTGCAAATGACCCTTTAATGAGGAACGGTGCCATCTTAGTTTTTGCCAACAAACAAGACTTGGTCAGATCTTAACTTCATTTTGAGAATACCTTGTTGGTACTTATGAATGAAATCAATGTCTGAACCATGATCTTTTGAATGTTGACCCAACAGAATGGAGCCATGTCTACTGCTGAAGTATGCGATGCTCTTGGCCTTCGCAACATGCACAACAGAAGGTGGCATATCCAGGCAGCTTGTGCCTTAAAAGGCGAAGGCTTGTATGAAGTTTTGGATTGGTTGGCTTCATCTCTGAGCGAAATGCAGCTTTTAGGCATCCCAACTTCGGTTGGTGCAATGACTCGTTGATTCAATCGATCAGACCAAGAATGCGCTGTGAAAAACTAAACCTTGATCTTGAAATTCTCTCACAATTAGAGTACTTCAGGACATGATATAGAGTTCATCCTTTATTGTAGTTTTTGAAGTCTCTTCGTAAAATTTTTGAAAAACAATTTGGGCTGCCATCGGCAAATGTTATTTTCTTCTGTAGCAGCTAAGTATATTGTTCCCCTTGACATTGTTGTATCATTTGATTATTGCCTTGTAAATGTACAGTTTTTTGTCACAAATAAAACATATATATTTATTTAAACCGTCTAAAATAAAATGTCAGTGGAATTGAAAGGGTACATATTAAATTTGGACAACAACAACAACTAAGCCTTTTCTCTAGACGGGGTCGGCTACATGGATTATTGGTTTCCACAGATCTCTATCGTGTGGCATGTTAGCAGTTAACTCACAATAAGTTAGATCATTCTTTATTGTTTCTTTTCAACACTTTTGTGGTCGTCCTCTAGCTCTTTTAATACTTTCCAAATTTAGTTTTTCATACCTTCTTAGAGGTTCTTCTCATCTTAAACAATATTCTCTCATTTTATCCTCTATTGGTGCCACTCCTAATTTGTTTCTAATAACCTCATTATGTATACGGTCTTTTCTTGTATGACCACTTACATATTAAATTGGGAAGCTTTGATAATTAGTATTTACTGATCTCAACTCAAGTTTGGTGGCATAATCACCTTCTCAAGAATAATTGAATAAAGAACCTAACGTAGAATTTATCTGCAGATATGGGGATATGATCAACTGAAGACAGGTTAGAATTTGTTAAAATGATTGGCCTGCTGAGTCCAGTAATTCACCCTCAAGCTACGGTAAGTTTAAAACCTGATCCCACACCCAAGCCCATTTACGTGCATCTTCAATATGAGGTGCACCTCATTGAAATTGAGTCTTGCTTTCTACTGAGACCAAAATGCGGCCAACTTATCTATACATAGTCAGGTCCGATGGGCAGTCTTCACTTTTAATCTTAACACTGTCATTGTAATGCTTTTAAATATTTCTGCCGTTCTGTTTTCTATGATTTTACGTTCTGCCTCAATCGGCTCCACGAGCATACAGATTCCAATCAAGAATTAAACAGAATTGATATGTACACCCTTTTTTATCGTGATTCCGATTTTATTTTTGTTAAATTCCAAAAATTATCTGGTCTAAAAATCTATCTTTGCACGGGATCTTCTCTTCCCGTCAATGGTTCCGTAACATTTTTCGGTAACCCACGACTTAAGTTTGATCTATTGCACGATATTGACCATCCACCATCTTATAGTGCTTTGAATCCAATAAAAAAGAAAAAAGAAAAAAAGAAGAATTTATGTTGCATGGTTCTCAATACAACCTTCAAAAATTTAAGAATAATGTATATAAAGTCCATATAGTTCAATAGACACGTATATCTGAAAGCTACAATCCAGCACAGCTTGGTTCAATAAATGTTTTTCATGGTGCTTTTAATTCATCAAGTATGTACAGTCAAATGTTGCATTTACGTTGTTAGCCAGACCAAGCATCATACCACTGAGTTGAGTTAACAGCAAACTAGCATCCTCATGACAACCAACATTAAGCGCATTATAGTCGGAATAAGCAGCGAGCAACTGTGATTCAAAGCATGCATGAATATCACATGCTATAATAGATCAACATAGCCATAACATTTACAAAGTGGAGCCAAATTTCTCTATTAGTTTAGGTAAGACCAGTCTTCCTCTCATGAGCACTTGACCACGAATACCCTTGAACAGTACAGCGAACCCAATCAACTGACCGTAATCGATACTGATCCAGGATTCCAGCAACATTAACAACAACCATTTGCTGGCCGTTTATCTTCTGAGTTCTGTTTCAATATGTTTCGCTTCACAAGTGTGGATCCCTCTTCCAGTAAACTAGGCACACCTAGAATCTGTGGTAGCATCACACAAGCTGCTGCTTCAATATACATTGTAAAGAACAGAAAGGAAGAACATCGTGGATGTGCATATGTTCTCTAGTAACACCAGATATTGATACAGTGCTTTTGTGTGCGCATGCGTGTATGTCCGCGTATAAGCAGGGCCGAGGGGCATCGTTCAGTCTTTCATTAAAAGCCATGAATAAAATAATGTATCAACGTATCATGGCATTACTAATATATAAATACACCACACAAGCATTAGCAAGATATTTCCTTTAAGGCCCATAAATTAACTTAGTGTAAGGCTTTTATAACAGTTAATACCTAAAGACTCTAGTCAACCATCATGCAAACAACTTTAAAGTTAATTTAGCACATAGGACGAGGTAAACTAGATAGACTAGAGAAAACCCAAAGTAACAAACTACTAATGCGAATTAAGTTAGTTCCGAGTCAAACTGACCAATCAGAAAAGGCTCGTTTGGATCAGCTTTGCTTTAAAGTCTAAACTCAATTTCACATTAAATCTCCTTCCACATAATGATATGACATACTCCGTATAAAACAAACAGACGCATATATAGGAGTTTTGTTCTCTTAAAACTGACATAGTATAAATAGCATACCTTCAATGCAAGTTCTTCAAAGCACTTCTCAACGTTTACGCTATTTTTTGCACTACATTCAAGAAACAAACATTTGTATTCTTCTGCAAGTGCAAGACCCTCCTCCCTTGTGACAGCCCTTTCACTTTCCTAAATGTAATTCAGATGAAGTTGGTTAAAATTGTCTAACTCGACAGAACAAAAGGGATCCCATAAAATCTAAGCTTTCCAAAGTTCAATTGATTCTATAATATCTAGAGTATATGCTGACAATTAGGGAACTAGAACATATAAAATCATAAAAAGGGCAAGCAGTTATTTGGCATTTACTTCAGTTATGATTGAGGAATTCATGCATATATGCTGCAAGAATATATATTCACGCTCATCTGAGCATCAAGAGTTTATGCAGATTCTATTCTAGAATTGCCTATATAGTTGTGGCAAGCAATAGAATAAATCAAATACTCCCCCAAGAAATCAGCATTACGTTTCAGATCCAACAAATAATTGATGGATAAAATAGTAAGGAAAGATAAAACATAAGACAAGATTTAATATTTAAATCTCTAAATTGATCCCTCAAATCTTGGCTTGATCTGGTACAAAAAAAAGACCATTGAAGATCCACTTAAATTGTTAATTCCTCTCAGAGAACTTGGAGGATTTTCTCAAGTGAAACCATAAAAGGGGAACATTCATGACATTTTGCTCTTGCTACTCTTGGTGCCTGAGAAAGAAGTACACAAAATTATTTTCATTGGCAGCCCTATTAAAGGAGTTGGTCACTCTTCGAATTAAAAAGTTCCTTGACACACTTTATTCAACTTGTGCAGGGCATATGTGCGTATAGTCATTCAGGTGCAGCTATAAGCATCATAAGATGCGTAACATCAGCAGAACAAACTGTGGTCTACAACAACAAAGTTCTCTCATTAGAGAGAAAAGATTCACATGCCTGTGTTAAAATAAATATATTTAGCTGTATTTTACTATATTTTTCTCATTATGAAAGTCTACATACAGAGTCACCCAGGACAACAGGGAGCCCCAATGGCTACTTTACTAGCCATTGGGCCTTGCCCGACGGCTACTTTCGGCTACCACTCTATCTCTTCTCTCTTCTCCACTCTATAAATACTTACCTTTCTATAATAAATGTTAAGCCTTCTTAACCAATTTATATTCATTCTTTTGAGTATATTTGATATTGTCAGTGCATTTGCTATTATTCTACTTTTTTAAGGCTTCTGGTGACTTATGATTATTGTATATGTTTGTCTTCATTAAATGGTATTGGAGCCTATTTGCTCTTTGTGATTATCAAGTGTTGCATCGGGAAGCATGCTAAAACCTAGAAGTCTTTATTGAAGAGACTTAGAAATTTATGATATTTTTTCAAGCATTTATCTAAGTAAGTCCACTCTTTCGAAGCTTGCAATCCTTGAAAATGAAAGAAAAAGGTTTTAATTTTCGATTAACTTTAAATTCACCTACAAAACATAAACCCAATCAATGAAAAACTATTTATATTTCAAAAGATTGTGTGGCTATTTGAGTGGATTAAAAGTGGAACCCTATATAAAAGTCACTTTGGAACAAAAAGAAGAATTTGAAGGGGACATAAGACGATCTTATGGGTTCTCATGAACAATGTGAATGATCACATTAGAGACATCTTAGCCGACTTTGCCAATGCCAAAGAAGTATGAGAATACTAGAAGAAATC
This sequence comes from Brasenia schreberi, assembly GCA_036023115.1. Classification (NCBI taxonomy): domain Eukaryota; kingdom Viridiplantae; phylum Streptophyta; class Magnoliopsida; order Nymphaeales; family Cabombaceae; genus Brasenia; species Brasenia schreberi. The sequence continues at coordinate 16,612,416 of JAYKKT010000068.1, forward strand.
TCATGTTGAAAGTGATGTGACATATAAGATGACATTAGGTGATATAATACCATCACTAAGACAAATAGAGAAACTGGTGAATGAGTTATATAGTGAGTATTCCAATATTTGGAATCAACTAAATGGATATAAAAAGTACACTTATTAAAAGACAATGTAAAGAAAATAAAGATTTCGTATTTCGTCTTTTGAGAAGTCGTAGAGAGTAATTCAAAAGAGTAAGATCCTCTCTTATACATCGTAAGCTCTTCCCCACAAAAGAAGAGGGTCTTGCCGACTTCCAAATTGTGGAAACAAGACTTAATGAACCTAAACTTGAAAAAGATTCTGCTTTAACCGCATTAAGGCCCAGAGTACACATTAAGACATATCGACCTCAACATTTCAAGATCGAATGATTAAGTTAGACAAAGAGGAAAGTTATTTGCCACTTTTGTAAGGAGATCGTACAATCAACAACAACAACAATAACTAAGCCTTTTCTCATACTAGACGGGGTCGGCTACATGGATTCTTTGTTTCCACATATCCCTATCGTGTGCCATGTTAGCAGTTAACTCCCAATAAGCTAGATCATTCTTTATTATTTTTTTCCAACTCTTTTGTGGTCGTCCTCTACCTCTTTTAATACTTTCCAAATTTAGTTTTTCTAACCTTCTTACAGGTTTTTCTTTTAATCTTCTTTCTATATGTCCAAACCATCTTAAACGATGTTCTCTCATTTTATCCTCTATTGGTGCCACTCCTAATTTGTTTCTAATAACCTCATTATGTATACGGTCTTTTCTTGTATGACCACTCATCCATCTCAACATCTTCATTTCTGTCACAGACATCTTTTGTACATGTTGATGATTAACTGTCCAACACTCAGAACCATAAAACATGTCAGGCCTAATTGCTGCTCTATAATATTTACCTTTTAATTTTAATGGTATCTTCTTATCACAAAGAATACCTGATGCTCCTCTCCATTTTAACCAACCAGCATTAATTCTATGTGTAACATCTCCATCAATTCTTTCATCACTCTGAAAAATTGACCCTAGGTATTTAAAACTTTCCTTTTGGGGAATGCAATGTGTGCCAATTTTAATTTCTATGTCCTTTGAAATAACCAAATGATCAAACTTACATTCAATATATTTTGCCTTTGTTCTACTAAGTCGGAGGCCTTTGCTTTCTAATGTTTCTCTCCATAGTTCCAATTTTCTATTAACTTTTTCCTTAGACTCCTCCACTAATACAATGTCATCTGCAAATAACATACACCAAGGTACTTCACCTTGAATATGTTTTGTTAACTCATCCATCACCATTATAAATAAGTATGGACTTAAAGTTGATCCTTGATGTAACCCAATATTAACTTCAAAGAAGTTTGTCGTTCCTTCATGAGGACTCACACATGTTTTTGCACCATCATACATGTCTCTTATAAGGTTAATATATGTCAATGGGATACCTCTTTTTTCCAAAGTTCTCCAAAGAACCTCCCTCGATACCCTATCATAAGCTTTTTCTAGATCAATAAATATCATGTGAAGGTCTTTCTTTTTTGCTCTAAAATGTTCCATAAGACGTCTCAAAAGCTGAATCGCTTCAATAGTAGATTTGCCTAACATGAATTCAAATTGGTTCTCTGTTGTACTTTACTTTTCTTAACCTACGTTCGATAATTCTTTCCCATAATTTCATACTATGACTCATTAACTTGATACCTCGATAATTCACATAATTTTGAATGTCTCCCTTGTTCTTATATATGGGTATAAGTGTACTTGCTCTCAATTCCTCGGGCATCTTTTGGTCTTTCCATATTTCATTAAATAGTCTTGTGAGCCAAGTGATTCCTATTTCTCCTAATATTTTCCAAACTTCTATAGGAATATTATCTGGTCCTACCGATTTACCACCCTTCATATGTTTAAGAGCCTCTTTGACTTTATTCTTTTGAATACGTCGGTAGAAATTGTGGTTTATATACTTTTTTGACTTGGCTAAATCTCCTAAACTAATACTAACATCTTTATTTTCATTAAAAAGATTATAAAAATAGTTTTTCCATCTATTTCTTATATCATCATTTGCCACTAGAATTTTTTTATCCTCGTCTTTTATGCATCCAACATAATTAAGATCTTTAGTTTTCTTATCTCTAGCCCTAACTATCCTAAAAATATCTCTTTCACCCTCTTTTGAGTTGAGTTTTTTATATAAGTCCTCCCAAATCTTAGCTTTTTCTTCACTAACGGCCTTTTTCGCTTCCTTCTTTGCTTTCTTATAAGCTTCTAATGTTTCACTAGTTTTCTTAGCATAATGTAATTTGTAACATGCCCTCTTTGCCTTGATTTTATTTTGTACTACTTCACTCCACCACCAAGCTTCTTTTTGTGCCGGTACACCTCCCTTAGATACCCTTAACACATCTTTCGCAACTTTCCTAATATGTATAGCCATATTATTCCACATATCACAGGGTATGCCAACATAATTCCAAACATCTCCTTGTAAGACTTTCTGTTTAAATATATCTTCTTTCTCGCTTTTGAGGTTCCACCATTTAGTCCGAATAGCTTGATGCACTCTTTTCTTCTTTGTCCATTTTTTTATTTGTAAATCCATAACTAAAAGTCGATGTTGGATGGTTAAGCTTTCTCCTGGAATTACCTTACAATCTTTACAACACGCTCTATCTTTTTTTCTACAAATAAAGTAATCAATTTGTGTTTGTGATAAGCCACTCTTATAAGTAATTAAATGTTCATCTCGTTTTTTGAAGATTGTATTGACTATAAAGAGATCAAATGCCATAGCAAAATTTAAAATATCCCTACCTTCCCAAAAAAGAGTGGGGACGTAAGCATAAACTATATCTAACTCTATCATCTCCCTTTGTGGAATCTTTTGAAACACCTTATCTAACTCTTCCCAAAAAACAGTCTTTATACTATCTTTTAGTCCTACTTGGGGTATGTAAGCACAAACTATATTCAAAACCTCTGCTCTTAACACTAATTTTAACGTCATGATTCGGTCACCATATCGTTGTATGTCTACTACACTCTCCTTTAAATCTTTATTTATGATAATACCAACTCCGTTTCGAGCCTTTTCTTAGCCTGAGTACCATAATTTAAAACCTGTATCTTCTATCACCTTTGCTTTTTCTCCAACCCATTTTGTCTCTTGTAAACATAGAATATGAATCTTTCTCCGAATCATAGTATCTACCACCTCCATTAGCTTACCCGATAATGTTCCGATATTCCAAGAACCAATACGAATCTTATTATCTAGGACTAGCTTCCTTACTCTCCGCATCCGTCCATAATCAAAATGCGGAGACCCTCTTTGAAAAATTTTCACTACATTCGGGCGGCAATGTAGCGGGACTAACTTCTTTACCCACACCCATTCATGATGTGGGAACCCTCTCTGCAATTGATTCACTACATTCGGGCAAAAATATAGTGGCCCTTAGCTTACTTCTTACTGCATTCGGGCTCTGCAGCATGTCGCTAGGCGGGGACACCCCAAAGCAATGCTAATAATTTTTGTAATCCATGTTATAAAAATCCGACGAAGTTTTACGTTGGTTGTCGGAAGCCTAACACAACCCTCCTCCTTTATCCCGAATTGCCAACAAAGCTCTTCTTTCTCAATTCTTGTTTTCATAAAAAAGTAAAGCTTCTTGAAGCATAATTGAAGGGGAAGGCAATCATCGGTGCGGTATAATTTGCTTCCACCCATGACACTCAAGGTGGTTACTTGGCCCGAGTGGTCCTGGTATTTGATTATATGTATGTATACTTTCACGATAAGAAAAATATAATAAAAAATACAAATAAATACATGTATTTTAACACTCCTTTCAAACTGACGGTATCATCACCGAAAGTTTGCTAATTAAAAATTGAAAGTGCGAGACCGATAGTGATTTGCTGAAGGCATCTACAAGTTGATACTATGATCGCATAAAGTGTAGCACCAAGTGTCCTTGCAGGTGTTCTTTCCGAATGTAGTGACAGTCCACCTCGATGATTGTCTTCTCCTTTACCTGTTGTTGTCCACTAAGAGCAATAAGAGTCATGACAATTATCATTCTAGCTACTAGAACAAAGGTTTACTCATAATCAATACCATATTCTTTTGAGTATCTTTTTGCTACTAGTCTAGCTTTGTATCATTCTAGAATACCATCACCATTGGTCTTGATTTTGTATACCTATGTTTACTTAGAATAAAGTGTTTCATTTCATATGACTTGCAATGAAAAACTTTTGAATTCATGCATAAGAAAACCTTTATCACTTGTGTTTACTCCCGATGGAACCAAAGTAAAGGTTGACAAAGTAGGGGACTTTGAAAATAAAGACTTTTAAATTCCTAAAATTAGTGTTATTCCAAAATTAAATTTCAATTTATTTTTCGTATCTCAAATATCGGATAACGGTTGTGTTTTAACTTTCTCATCTATGCATTATACAGGATCACCTCTCGAAAAAGATTATTGGATGTGTTCGTAGAGAAGGACTCTATGTAATAGATTATATATGTAACATTGAACATTCAAACATTTTGTCAAATGATGTAGAACTATGGCACAATATTTAAATGTTGAAAAGTTGTATAAATGTCCCATTGCAATAAAAAATATCAAAAAATTCTCTTCCAAAAACAGTGTTATTGGTAAAATGCAATATCTTCCATTTCCATATGTTTAGAGTCCTGCACCCATTACTATTATATATCTTTATTAGATATAAATGGGTATATCTATTAAAGGCAAAATTTGATGTTTTCAAAAATTTTGTCACATTCCATAATGTTAAGAATCAATTTGATTATAAGATCAAATTATTTAGGTATGACTCGAGAGGAGAATTTATATCAAATGAGTTTGAAAGGTATCTTGAAAACAATGGGATCTTCCACCAAACTTTTTCTACCAAAACTCCTTAACAAAATGATATTTCCGAACGAAAGCATATGCACATTATGTAAACCACTAGAACCTCGTTAGTATCTAGTGAAGTTCCTAAAAATCTATAGGCATATTCCATTATAACGTATGATTATCTAATAAATTGCATGCCTTTCTTAGTATTACAAAATGTTTTTCTTGTTAAAAAATTGTTTAAACTTATACCTAACTACTATGGATTAAGAGTATTTGGGTTTGGGTGTAAATGTTTTGTGTTTACAAACAAAAAGATAAACTATCTCCACATGCATTCGAATGTGTGTTCTTGAGGTATGAGGTATGAAATAAACAAGAAAAATTATAGATGTTATGATCCCAAGAACGACAAGCTCTATGTGTCAAGAGATGTTAAATTCTTTGAAAATGAATTTATATTCCAAAAACAAGTTACTCATTGTACCGATGATACTAGATATTCTTTTCTGAATGAGATTTTAGGTAATCAAAACATAGATAGGTAATCAAAACATAGAATCAACCTGATCAATCAATGCCTTCAAGGCACATTGTCTCCCTTTAAAAGACATTACACTAAGAGAAACCCAAAAGTTATTGAACAACAACTAAGCCTTTTCTCATACTAGACGAGGTCAGCTACATGGATTCTTTGTTTCCATGTAGCCACAAAAGTTGAACCTATTCTAAAAAAATCTATTAGAAATTTTATACTTCCCGAGAGATTCGTCTCTTATGAAACCTTTTCTCCAAGACATAACGCATTATTAACTACTATTGTAGCCACAAAAGAACCTATGATGTTTAAGGAATCTCAAACATCCCAGGATTAGATTAATGCTATGAACCATGAACTAGATATCCTACATAGAGAACAAACATAGGATCCCGAAACTAAAAAACCAATAGAGTGTAGATGGATATACAAAATCAAGACCAATAGTGATGGTACCCTAAAACGATACAAAGCTAGACTAGTGACCAAAGGATAGATAGAAGAATATGGTATTGACTACGAGAAAACCTTTGCCCCAATAGTTAGAATGACAATTGTAAGGATTCTTATTTCTCTTAGTGCAATTAAAAACTCGAATATTTTTAAAATGGATATTAAGAATGCTTTTTTAAATAGATGGCTAAAAGAAGAGGTTTACATGAAACCTCTTTCTGGTCTTAACATTCCAAAGAATCAAGTTCTTCATTTTGTGAAACTAAGTCTTAACATTCCTACACAAAATGAGTGAGTTTATGATATATAATGGTTTTACTACTTGCTATACTAACACTACTTTATTTATAAAGTGATCTATTAAGGTATTGTTATTCTCTTGTTATATGGAAATAATATGATCATCACAGGGAGTGATGTCATTGGGATCCTATCAAACAAGACCTTGGTAGGACGTTTGAAACGAAGGATCTTGGACATCTATGATACTTTTTGGGCATTGAGGTAACAAGAAATTATAGAGGTTTCTTTTTATCTCAAACTAAATTTACTAATAATATTGATGACAAGGCAGTTGATACTTGATACACCTGAGATGATTAACCAAAAGAAGAGACTTCTGTATGGTGAATGACTCAAGTATCCCACACATTTCAAATAGATGACCGAATCATTGACATACCTAACCATCACTCGTCCCGACATCACTCATTCCGTAATTTCATTATGCGCCTACTACTATACATATGAGTATCGTATGCATATCATACGACATGTCCGACGTACTACTGAAAAGGGAGTGTTCTTATATATTGAATATACTGATGTTGATTGGGGTGATTATGTTAACGACAAACACTCTAAACATGTTATTACTCATGTAGATGCAAAACGCAACAAAAGGTGTCACTCTCACCTAGTGAAACAGAACACAGAGCAATGGCAAGACAACTACACAACTTGGCTAAAAAGGCTTCTTCAAGATCTTAGCATCATTTTGAAGTTTCTCCTATAGTGTATTGTGACAACAAAAGTGCTATGTATATAGCCAACAACAATAAATTTCATGAGTGCACAAAACATGTTGAGATAGACTATCACTACATTTGGGAAGAACACCTACAAGTACACTTGGCGCTACACTTTATGCGATCAGAGTATAAACTTGCAGATGTCTTCACCAAATCATTATTGGCCCTGCACTTTCAATCTTTATTTAGCAAACTTTCGATGATGATACCGTCAGTTTGAGGGAGTATTAAAATACATGTATTTATATGTATATTTTACTATATTTTTCTTATTATAAAAGCATACATACGTATAATCAAGCACCATGACCACTTGGGCCACCAGGGGGCCCACTCTCTCCTTTCTCTCTTCTCTACTCCATAAATACTTATCTTGTACATAATAAATGTTAAGCCTTCTTGGCCAATTTATATACATTCTTTTGAGTGTATGTGTTATTATTAGTGTATTTGCTATTATTCTAGCCTTTTCTAAGGCTTTTCATAGTCATATTTTGGTGACTCACGATTGTTGTATACGTGTATTGGAAATCCGCTGCTCTATTAACATGTTGAAGCATCATCTTCATTATAGCCTACACAATGTGAAAGCATGTGGCAGAGAAACCACATGAAAGATATGTGTCATTTTCATTGTCTTAATGCAGAGTTTGTTAAGTACCACCGTATGACCATAAGATAGCATACAGATACCCAAAGAAAAATTCATCTTAAGTGTCTCTGACAGGATTTACCATATCAACTTTGTTTCCAACTAGCATTTTGATGCAGGCTTGATTTGTTGAATACAACTCCAGTTCCTTTGCCCACACATCAGTCAAGTTCGTAAATGTCTCCCGCCGAGTAACATCATAGACTATCAGCAAAGCAGCAAAATGTATCTCAAATAGAACTTAGAGAATAGGAATCTGTTAATGGTAACAGCAGAAAATGAACGTAGAATGTAGAAATTATATAAGATAGATGAAAAGAATATGACATTAACTAAATTTAGAAAGTTTACACTGCCACTTAATTGGTGTACCTTAATGCCACAAGATTTCACAACTATACAACAGTAACATGTCATCTTTTCCACGTATTCCAATATGAGAAGATGCAACTGACAATTTTGTCAAATTATTTTAAAGTCTCTCCACAAGGAAGTGGTTGGCCTCGAGAGAAACTTTTGACTGTGTCATACAAGATCAAGATATTAAGGTTATTTTGGTCTTTTCAAGGTATGATCTCAACTTTTGCAAAAGAAACATACTAAGCGGTCTTATTTAACCTATAAGCACATTTCACAAACATCACGAGTTACAGGTCAGTCAGAATGATCATTTTAGCTCATCAAACCAACAGCATTGCACAGAGATGCACCTTCAAAGGTATACCTTCAAAGGTATAAAAGTTCAGCTACTGAAAGCACTTGCACTCTCATGTGGCAAATAGAACAATTCTCTGACTTGCTTTCAACCTAGCCTCATAGACCACTACCATGTGGTGCTGGGAACTTGTGATTGCTCATGTCAATCAATCCCCTTATAGTAACATATCTTTTGTTTAGCTCCTTGATAAGTTCTATTATCTTCTCCTATTAGACAATTTAACTGCACATCGCAATGACAAAGACAACAAAGAAGGAACCACATGTACCACGACCAGAACTACCTCCACTCAGTGGACAGGAACCCACCAGAATGTGCTTTGACTGATTGCTTTTCATGGTCAAGCCTACAAAATCTCCAGTATTCACTAGAAATACATGCGGACTTTTCAATCGAAAGTAACCATACATAATTTCATTTTCAGTACCTTTTCAGATATCAAAGTCTATAAAATTACTCATGATGGTCAGTATGTAAGAAATGTATAAATAAATTGTCCTGCTCCATCCTCTATGGTCAAAGAATTGAAGCACCAAATTGGTCTGCTAGAAACTATACACAAGATCATGGCCATTTGTTTAACAACATTATGACATGTCGACATGCATATTTACAGATTGATCACTAAAAAGAAAAAGACCCTACCAAGAATAATCCCCTGTGCACCTCTGTAGTATGAACTAGTCAATGTCCTGAATCGCTCCTGTCCAGCTACAGAAATAAGAAGAATACATACAATGAGGAAGCAGCTTAAGGGTCAATGAAAGGACCATCATAATTTATTTAACTGTTAACTCAGTCATTTACAGAGGAAAAAAGAAAGTGAATCTTGAACTTCTTATATTTAGGAATAACCGGAAGTGAACCCCTACCCCATGTGCTCTGTTGCATAGAATATATCTTACCAGGACATGCTTGACAAAACTGTCCTATCACGCATAAGCAGATATGACTCTGATATCTACAGGAATTATCTTCATATTATCTTAATCAAAGTTATATCTTATAACAAAAATACATTCTTAACAAGCAACATATGAAAAGGAGTTTATATTAAATGAAGTACTTGGAATGTCGTATTCTTGGAAAAATGTGAATTCAACTGAAACAAAACTCATTTATACACAGTCCTGACGACTGATGAGTAACTAGGAGACCCATCAGACATATTCTCATGTTTCAAGTTCCAGTGTTATTGTGGTCTCAACAACAGAAGCCAACAACTTCCTTGTCATTTTAGGATGTAAGTTTTACCTGTGTCCCATATTGTGAGCTTCAATTTTTTCCCTCCAACAGTAAGCTGTTTGATCTTGAAATCAACTCCTGCATGTCACAAGCAGAATCCAAGATTACTTTTCGCTAGAAAAACCTTCCGATACTAGAAGGCAGTATTGCTGCTATCCAATAATAAATTATTTCTAAAACAAAACTAATTAGAACTAATAAAAGAGAAAATGAAACAGAGAAAATAGATAGTTTCTAGGGTTTTCCCTTTTGAGGTTGAGAATTTCTTTCTCAATCATACATCAAATGCCAGAGTTATACAGGTTAAAACAATAGAAGCTGAAATAAGTTCATTCTTGCAATTGCCTCGAGCTAACTATGCTTTCTAGATTCAGAAAAGCTTTGGGTTTTGCATATTCATGATATCAAACTCTGCCCCATGGAAAAAGTACCTAAATCTTGAAATACTAATGAAACTTCAAGTGCTAGTAACATACAAACAGTTCGATTGGAGACATTCAAAGGAATCAAAGTGGTTCCAAAACTGCTACAACGATATCATAAGTTGAGATTCGTGCTCAAGCCATAAACTCAGTAATCACTAAGTCAAACAGGAAAAGCTTCCTCTTCAGTCAGTTTCACCATGATGAATGGCTTCTCGTCTTGACCACCACGGTTGCTGCATTTAGCTAAGAACCCACGTATGATACAAGCCCCATATATGCAGCAACAGGAAGTGCAACCGCAGCGGACCACAAGCATATTTGTAGATTAGAGATATAAAGAATCACTGAGCGATGACAGAAGAGATCATGCACTATCGCGTGCTTTTATACCATTATCCCCACCACTGGGCATGGGTCCAAGACTCTCACTCCTCAAGATCTTGACAGGAATGATAATGGGAGGCAAAATAGGAATGCATTTAAGATCGATTTATTCTCATGCATGCGAAACCTCAGGAAAAGGTAAATGGGAAGAAGTGAAGAACTCAAAAACAGTGAGAGCAAACGTAGTCTCTCATTTTTCCAATGAAAACCTCTTAGTAAACATCACAGCAGAAAAATACAACAAATAGAATCCACAAATAACAGTCTTACAACTACCTAAGCATGCATGCGTCAATCTTGTTCACTTGAATCTTTAAAGGCATAGTTATTGTCAAATCCCCCAATCCCCCTCCCCTTAAAGACATTTAGATTGTTCACGGTTCCTGCATACATACCACCACATCAAAACACTGGAAACAAGAGCGTAGAAAGCAACATGCAATGGTTCCAGATCAACGAAGCATCCATGCCATTTTGCTGAGGAAAAAGGACAGGCCTCACAAATGAAAGCAACCCATTTCTCCATATACCATAAGAAACAAATAAAAGTCACTCTCTGCATTTCTTCTGGTCTAGATCCAAAAGAATGACAAAAAACATCAACAGGGCAGTCGTGAAACAGCAAAGATACCAATGGTGGGAGCGAGGGATTCCAAGAAATGACTGGTGAAGCTAAGGAGAAGACTGCTCTTCCCAACTCCCGAATCACCAATCAACAGAATCTTGAACGAGTAATCATAACCGTGCCCAGTAGAACCCATCTTCGCCACCCTCTCGATTTTTTCTTTGTACCTTTGATTCTGATATTTGTGATACACAGGAGCAGTTGCTCCTGTGGTAGCTAACGATGAACGAAAACAGATCTTGTTTAGCTCTTTTTAGCAATATAAAAATGCCTGGTATCGGTGTTTTCCCTTCACCTTTTTTGTTTTCCCCCCTTTCCTCTCTCTTTCAGGAGCGTTATTCTTTGTATGGTTTTGCCGGTAAAGAATAAAAAGCCAATGTGTGTGTGTGTGTGAGAGAGAGAGAGAGGTGTCCACTGTCAGCAAGTGTAATGGGTGTGGCGGCAATATAAAGCAACAGACAAATGGATGCTTTGTTTGGTGGGGGATGCGTTGCTTTTAACACTCTTTTGACGCTTGCCTGCCTTGGAGCGTTATCATCTGTAACGAGCTTTTTTCATATCTGCCTGGACAGAGACAGCAGTTTTGGATCTTGACCCTCTTTCGCTTTGGGTCCACTTAAGTCCCAAAAGATGCCTTGTTCACGGGACTAGATTCGGAATTAGATCAGATTTGATAAGACTGGTAACAGTGTCCGGCTGTCTGAGTCACAGCTTGATCAATACATGAATACCAAGAAAATAAATGAAAACAACTATCTTTATGACTCTGCATTACCATCATAATTCCTTCCTTTTAATCATATCAACCAAATATAGTCATGTATTAAATGGTTAAACGTGAATCCGTAAAGAGTCGTGAGTTAGATTTTCTTTTGCTTCTTTTTTTTAAGAATGGGGTAGCCGGAGTCAGATATGTGTCCCCAGTATCAAACTCACAACAACTTGCACGGTGAATCCCCTTCCTTTGTGGGATGACCAACCAATTCGCTCCGCACTTGGCTACCGAGTGTTTACCGGGGGCACAATATATATCGGTCCGAGTGCCGGAAGCAGTAGCTTCTATTACAGCAATCAAACTTGGCAAAACTTCCTAATGTTCAGTATCCCATTTGACTGCTAAATTCATGCAAATAAGAATATGTGCCACCATATAAAGTATCATTGTTTTGAATCAGAACCAATGACACATCAACCTTTTCTAAACCTTCAGCCAAAATCCAAAAGGCTTAATCTTAGAACTTCTCAAATCACCACCTGATCCGAGACTAATTCAGTAAGCCAAGAACGAACGAGACATTCAGAACCTATCTCTCCTTCTCTTACACTGTTTGAGCTTCGCTGTTCCAGCCCCCAGCACAGGCTACCACCTTTTCTGCAAGCTGTCTTTTTTTTTGGATGGTGTTGTCATCGTCCCGGCTGGCTATATTGGTTGTTCCTCGCTGCTGCGTTCCATTAGTCTATTGATCATAATATTAGCTTTTCAAGTCTTTCCGCTACACCGAGTGAAATCAACTGCCACGCATTCAATAATGTGGCCATTAATCAACTAGGACTTTCTCAAGTAATTTAAAATTAAACTCCCCAGGAGTTTGAATATATACGTTTTGTCAGGCAACACAAACCATGTTCTGCCGTGGGATGAACCCTAATAAGGTACTTGTGCGCCGAGCCCATTGATTAACAAGATGGTTTCTATATTAGGTTTGTGTCCATTTAGGGTCCACTCCATACCCGCAAGAACTGAAGGCTTCCTTGGCCAACTGGCCAACTGGCCAACTCCAAACAAAACTTTATATGCTCTCTTTTGCGGGTCCAAGTCCAACTTGGATCTGGTCAGATCCAGCACAACCATTCAAGTGTCACTTTTGTGGTTTTGTTTTTATTTATTGTTTTTTGGTTACAAGAGGAGGCTGAAGCCCAACACACAAACTCACACATGCACCCTCTGGTAGTTGAACTCCTCACCAGCAGCAATGGCATTAAAGCACGCTGCCATTGAGCTAACTCTCTCGGTGCTTTGTGGTTTTATTTAAGGGAGCAGTAGGTTGGAATCACGTGCTTTGTCTTGCCCTAATCAATGCCCCACAAGAGAGGAACCTGTTTTTCTCCCTTCCCTAAGAAACTAAAAGGGACCTTCCACACCATTCAGTTCGTAGGTGAAAACAAAAACCAAGACCAGGGACCAGCGTCTCAGTTTGGTGCAGCAATCCAAGGATCCAATATTTGCTTCCCTTGTGATAACCAACTTTGCACATGCTTATGTTGTTTCGTGTTCGTTTCCAGTCTCCTCCAGGGAAGGGAGAGATCGAGGGTTGTTCTAGCAAGCTGAGTTTGTTTTGGGTTGACTCAAAGCAAGTCGTGGCACCAAGTGTGGCGATTTCAGGCACAGGCACGACATGGAGACCCGTGCAAACACCTCGAACCCACGAACAAAAAAAAAACATGTTTCAGGTTGATCTGTTTTCACAAGAACATGAAATGTCATAGCACGAGGTCAGATTACTGCCAGTTTGGGCACGACATGGATATCTGACAAACACAACACAGACGTCCGTATTCTATACCCCCTCCCCAAAGCCACGAGGAAATTGGCATAGAGGACCTGAAACACAAAATTGGCAGCTCCAAGGTCTTAGAAATTTGACCAGCAACCAACTAAATAAAACCAGTAGTATTTGCCCCGTGCACAAATATGTATCTGGAGTCCACTAATGAGAGTAGGTTAATGGGCCACCACACTTCGCTGACAACAATCTCACTCAAAATAGAATCTCGATTGTATAATGCTAGCTTGCAAATATTTATATTGGTGCTTCACAAATAAAAAAAAATACTAAAAGTACACCTAAAAGCGGTTTAATCTTGTGAATAAGGTGCGAGAAATTAGATAGTAAACACTTCAAGAGACAGCGCAATGCCTCATTAGTGTTTCAAGGAAACAATAAAGCATGATTCTTTAACTTAAATGTGAATATTAAGCAAGATCTGAGCAATAGCAACTAAGAATCCATGTACCTGACCCCATTTTGTCTAGTGCGAAATAAGGCTTGGTTTTGGATTTTGATCTTGGTTGGTAAACAAGTAGAACGAACATTCCAGTCAACAACAGCACTCGAAAGAGGAAAAATATTACAAGACAAGAATAAGTGGTGTGTAGTATATAATTCTATAAATATTTAAACATTGTATTGTTGCCCTGTGGATTCAATCAAAACATCAAAGGGAAGTAGTCCAAGAAGTTTCAACACTAATAACAAGTCCATATGCATAAATGAGCCTACAAGGATATCATCTTGCACAGATGCAGCTTCTTAGCTTATGACTTACAGCCAGAAGCATGACCAGACCAAAGAAATGCAGGCACGCTCTAACAAAGAATGAGAATGCCTTCCTGCCCGAAACCTCTAAAACAGCTGGGTGGCCACTCAGGGCAGTAATAGGCTCCGCGGAATAAAGGTCGTCCTTAATTGAGAATACAGAGAGGTATCTTGTCTTGTACAGAGGTCCTTCATCCGTTCCATCATATGATATGCGAATTGTTGCAGCCGTGATGTGAATCGAACTCGGGCCGTAGACTGCAGGTGCCTGGATGCTAGATTTGACCACTTTGATAGGATACTCTGCGGCAGATGCAGGAGGTGCAGGTATGGATTCCAGCATACCATGGACCCGTTTCGAGAGAGAGCTAACCCACCCGCCCTCGTAGTTGCTATCTGCAAAGCGATGATATGACTCAGCAAAAGGAGAAAACACGTCCGGAGGCAATAAGCAAAGACATGGACAGAATTTCCTATACAAAAGAATAGGCAAGCAAAATGGTATATGTTCAAGGGCAGCAGCAAACACGCCTTTCATTTATTTCCTCGATGATTTTCATGCATTTTAGTCTCTGTTGAGATACATCCTCCTTAAATAGCAGTATACAACTAGGGCCATGAATCATGTAGAACCATAACACATCTAAAAGAATAAACACTAATGACTAGTCACCAATAAGCATTTACTCTTCTTGAATCACCAATTCATGAATTCAAATTGGGAAAAAGATCCAGTTAGCATACCTGGTCTGCGCGGAATTCTGTCAGATCTTTTTCCTTTGAGAATCCCGTCACTTGTCCAAGGATATGCATCACTGATCTTTCTAGAGGTGGACTGGTCTGCAGCATGAACATGTGAAGGCAGCTGCCCTGCATCGGGAACATGTGAAGGCAGCTGCCCTGCATCGGGCATCAGTGTTTCATCCACCTGAAAAGCAACGAAATTGGGACGCCATATCTTCAGAAGATTGACTACGGAACACCCTTCGCAGAGACTATATAATACGTGAGCTTTTCAAGCGTTAATGGTTTTGAGAATAAACATTACCTCTGGTTTGATACTTGGATGGTCATGGATTATATCTGCTTCCTCTAAAACCCTAGAACTTGAACCAACCTCGTACAAGTTACTTTCAGTAGCATCAAAAAAGCTGAGGAGTTCATCAAGCATTTCAAAACTACTCGAGTCTGCATCCATGGGATTTGAAAGGTCATTTATCTCTAAAAAGGAGCCATCCTCAACCGGGAAACTAGGAGCAGAAGCATCAAAATATGCGAGGGGATTGTCAGTTGTTTCTGCTGCTTCGACAGCAGGGCTTTGAGGATCAACAGATTTTGCAAGGTCATCCAGTTCCAAGTAATAATCATTTTCCAGGGGCTGGTAGATCCCGTCTAGATCCGGTGTGCAAATATCTCCAACGGTGTCATCATGTGCAAGTGGATCAACATTCTGCTGTTCTTGGAAGACTTGAGAATCTTCAGGATATGCAAACCCATCGTACGGATTCCATTCGTGTGCAGGTAACAGTTTCTTGTCCAGCATGCTGAAATCCGAATTCTGTGAAAATTGAAAAGAAAATTAGAGATTACAACAACAACAACTAAGCCTTTTCCCATACTACATGGGGTTGGATGCATGGATTCTTTGTTTCCACAAAGCCCTATCATAATTTGTAGAATTTATGGTAAATAAGTCCGACAAAGTTTTAGAGATTACAACAACAACTAAGCCTTTTCCCATACTACGTGGGGTTGGATACATGGATTCTTTGTTTCCACAAAGCCCTATCATAATTTGTAGAATTCATGGTAAATAAGTCCGACAAAGTTTTACGTTGGCTGTCAAAAGCCTAACACAATCCTCTTCTTTTATCCGGACTTGGGACCAGCCATGCAAGGGTGATCCCTTACATGGGCGGAGTTATCACAGAATTCAGTTAAGAGATACGTTCAGTGACAAATCACAATAATAATAACAAGTTAACAACAACAACAGATGAGAGAAAACTAGACCACATAGACATTATCAAACAAATCAACACAGATATCTAAACGAAATAGCATATGTCATGCCAGTAACAAATAAGTGGCAGATGGCCATTTTTCCTGATGCCAAGAACATCTAAATTTTTTCGACAAACCACTTTTAAACAAATCTTTCCTCGAATTGCCTACTTCCAGAACAACATCAAATGTGTTTAATGATGAATTAACTTCTGCTCAACTCTTAGCTGCATGTCCTCTGAACACAACATATTCACCTCTCAGTGGAAATCCGTGTTCAACTAGCACACTAGCAAGCGTACTAGTGCATTCACAAATTACTAGCCAAAACCAAGCCTCGCGCTAATGTGGAAACAGTTGTCTTTCCTTCTGAACAAATACAGAAATAGCATTGCAGTGCTTTACATTATTGTCATCTCCAAACAGACTGTCAAAGAATCTAGAATGAATACAATATCAAAACTTCTCATACTTAGAACAATCAAACTTTGCGATTTCTTAAAGGTCCATCAGGGTTACTTCGGTACCAAAATCTAATCTATTAAGACAATTTTAAAATGGCAAACTTGACGACATTGGTAACTTAAGAGAGAAAGAGATACTCCTTATTTAAGGAATAAGATAAAGAGAGATGTATCTAAAGGCATGAGTGAAAGAGAAGGTGCAAACCTCTCACTCTTTTTTCCCTTTAATTTTCACTTTCTATAACTGAACATATATGTACGTGCCTGTGTTTGTTATTTACCAAAGAACAATATAGTCAAGTTGTATACCTTTTACTCTGCTGAAATTTTCAAAATCTTAACCATACAGGTGTCCGTGATGTTGAAGAAAATTAGACATTTCTTTGTGCAGATAATATTTCAGGCTGAACAAGCAAAGAGTGCAAAACTTTTAAACCTTTCCAAAATCTGATCTCCTTATTGTGGAAAAAAATCCAAATGGTCAACTTCAACGTTTCTCTTTTGGTGATCCACCGGTGCCTAAAGCTCAAATACAACCTTTCCCTTTGAGGTTGTTCAGCACACACATGATTTTCCGCTATAGTGCAAGGCACGGGATTATAAAGGACAACTCTTGAGAACAAATGACATCATAGATTAACATCTTTAAGGATGAGAAGGGGTCGTTATCTATTCTAAGAAAATGGTATCTAATTTTCCAGCCTATAACTAGAAAACGTATTCCTAGTAACATGGTGTAACAAGGTAGTGGTACTTTAAACATTTTGAGGTTAAAATTGTTCTCTTGAGATACAAGTACAAAGTGCCTAAGGGTGCTCCAGACCAAATTATACAATCCAAAAGTTACGCATATGACTGTAATGTAGTGAATGGCTGCAGCCTGTATGGACGTGTCTACTCATAGATAGCAGTCCCACAATAAGTAATACCACCTCGGTACTTCAATACATTCTCGTCTTTGAACGTGTCCTCATATACCACCTTTCTGCTCCACCCATGTGGTGTTCAGGCTACAGTCCAAGATGGACCGGAAGAGGATCCTTTGAGCAAATTTAAGTCAATTTGAAAGGTTATCCATTATCGAGTTTAGACAAATGGAGTGCAACCCGTGGTCTGCACTTCTCATATCCAACAGAGAATGATGATTCCTTCTAACCCATTGCCCTAATTCAGCAAATCCACGTGGTGGACTGGCTACACTAAGGAGCATAATCTACTTAACGTGTCCAAATGAAACAATAAACAAAATATTGTTCATCAGAAAATACACGCTGTAGAATAGCTATAGAAATGATTGCCAAACTCCAAGCAGTTGCCCGCTATCTTAATGCTACACAAACAATCCAAAGGGATATCAGTATTTACCTGTTCACAAACATTAAATTCAGCAATCCCATCACTAAAAAAAGAGTTTAGCCTGTCCTCACTTTGCCCGCCAGAATATAGAAGAAACTGATCGATACCATCCTGGATGTCCTTAGAATCAACAGCATCTTTTCCCAAATCAAGTGACGCTCGAGAAGGACCAGGAACAGTTCCAGAAACATCTTCATTCTTAGGAACCAAAACGGGCACATCCATAGGTGCCGGAGGCTCTGGAGAAGCCCCGACATGATTCAGAAAGGAGGGCGGCATCTTGGGTTCAACAACATCCTCTTCATCGTCATCCCATTCTTCCTCCATCAAAGGTGCCCCATACTGCTCCCCATTTTTCGGTCCGGGGCCACTCTTCTGAAAGATCCTGCAAATCACATATGCACCCTTCCAACCCAAAAACGAACGAAACAAATCCAGTATCAGCAAAGAATCAAATAATAATAATTAGCGACGCTGATCTCCAAAGAGTTGTACAAGTTGAGAGATGTTTTCCGTTACCAGCAGGCTGCCACTCGTGCTCGATGAACCCTCCTCCAGAAGACGGTACTCGTGCATGACCCAATTGGTTCTTTCTCCACGAGGCGCCCGGCCTTTGTGATAAACCAGCGTCTTCTTCATCCCCACCGTCTTCAGATTCCGCTTGATCATCCGATCCTTCCCGGTGGTCTTCCAGAATCCGAGCTCAGTCGCACGGTTAGTCCTCGATCCGTTCCCATACTTCCTATCAAGAGGACTGAAGAAGTACCATTCCAAATCCCTGCTCTTCAAACATGAACGCGCTATACGCGTCGGAACTCTGAGTTCTTAGTCCAAATAAACCAGAATCCTATCCCTTTCCAGCAATTAAATCGGTTCAAATTTGTATAAACATGAACAAAATAATCAACATAACCGACAAGTCGCTGAATAACTACTCGTGTTTGACCTAAACACCAAGGGTATAAATAGAACTTCTACGCTTCCACTGTAAATAAAAGATTTGATTCTTTCAAGGAATCAAGAGAAAAATCTTTAAATCATACGGACGGTACTCACAAACAGAATTAGGGCTGATCAAGATAAGGTTTAGACAGAACTTACGTTACAAATTAACCAGGAGAAAAAAAGACCATTCCGAGGAATCAACACGAATTCGAAATCGTAAATAAGGCACTGAAAAAAAAAATAGTGTGTGTTTACCCCAAATATCTAGCTCCTTCGTCAGACTAGTTCTTAGTCTCGAAGAAGCATAAACCAAATTGTTTGAGATTTACAGCAACCCATGAAGGATTTATATAAAAAAAAATCAATAAACAAGAATAATTTTAAAAAACAAATATAGGCGAGAATGGTTTGGTCTGAAATTCTAGAGTTTTCGAGTCGGGAAGGTACCGGGGAGGTCCCATGGCTCCGATTTGTAGACGTCGATCTCGGCGATGGCGTTGAATCGGATGGCCTTCCCTTCAACCTTTCTCTTCAGGTAGTAGCTCACCAACTCCTCATCCGTCGGATGAAATCTGAATCCCGGCGGAAGCGATACCTCTCCACCCATCAAATCCTCCTCCTCTCTGAAGAAAACCTTCAATCAGATCGACCGCATCGAACTCTCAATCGCACCAATCTCTGTCTCTCAGTAACGCCCGTTTCCCATCTTGGTGGGGAGAACTGCGAAGCGATGAACGATGAGAGAGCACGGCAAGGAAAAGCGAGGAGAAAACGAAGGAACGGCAGCTGGTGGTTGCGTGCCCGAAGCATAGCGTCACGCCGGGTTTGGAGTCCATGAATCGGGTCAAAAAACAACACCCATGAACACGACTCAAAACACAAAATGCTGACAACATAACAACTGACACGAAACCCGAGCAGCTGAATATGGATGTAAATAATATCATCAGTTTTAATTTCTCACCGCAGTATTCTAGTATGCTTGTATTAATTATGATTTAAATATTTTGCTGAGTTTACGTAATCGAACACGTCATTGGTTTAACAAATCATTGGACACTATCGAGTATTAAAAGGTGCTCTCAACGGCAGGATGCTCTGGAGTCATTGCTGCTGGTGAGGAGTTCGACTCCGAGAAAGTGCATGTATGATGTATGTTAGGCTTCTTCCTCTTCTTGTGACTAAGAAAAGGGGTGATCTTTCTGACTGATCGAGTCCTCCCGTATGATTGGATTAATCTATAACTTCATGAATTATCCTAATAATAGGGTACTTTGGACTGAGAAGGCACATACACGCCTTGGTAATCAAACTCATGACCTTCAACTTGTGAGACCACCTCCCAGCCACTAACTCGGTGAAAGTTACGTTGGCGTAGAACAGGTTAACATGGCAAACCAGCTAGGATCGTCGTGGTTCATGTTCGGCACTTGGATCGGGTCTAGGTCTGATTGATTCATTGTTTTAATAGATCATTGTGTGTTATATATGGTTTATACAAGTGAAACCTTGTGGTTACCTATGGTTTTGTTACCAATCCCTGTCTTCAATAAGTTTGGTACATGCTCTAAAAGAGAAATTAAGCGCGACGGGCATGGGGTTGATTATCTCACGGTAGGTCGCGTGTTCTATAACTCGAGCACGCATTCTTCTAACTAACCACTGTTTATCATAAAAGGGGCAAAAAATAAAAAGATGGTGAGCAATAGTAACCTGGTTAGGAGGTCTACTCATAAGTTGAAGATCATGAGTTCGATACTGGGGCAAGCATCAATTGCTTCAGCCTCAACGGATCTTCGGAGGTTGGGAGTACAATACCAAGAGTATGCACGGCCGGTGGGAGCTGTGAACCCTCAAGTAGCCAATTAGGAAAGAAAAATCAAATGCCCCTCCGTTATACTGTACACCTAACAACTAGGTTTCAAATTTCCCTATTAGCCTCCGAATGTGGATATCCGGCATGAATAGTTTTTTTTTTTCAGTTAAGAATCTCTCAATTGTTTCCAGTCATTGTATGGCAGCTTTTAACCTTTCCACACTCAATGGTCATATTCGGTCACTGGCACTGCCCCTGTATTGAGCAGTCGGCCTTTTGATATTGCAGTTGCATCTTCACACTAAGTGTCTATATTCGTCCTTCTGGTCGAATATCACAGTCGGCCTTTCGTTGAGTGGTTTGATCAATCTCTTTCGCATCGAATGGGCATTCACTCTTTGTTAAATAACAACTCGGTTGAAGACCCTAACAGTGTTTGCACACAGTCTTACCAAATTTGACTAATGGATACCGGGGCTATGAGGTTTGGAGTTTGATTTGGATTCACAAAACCGGATACAACCCCATAATTGGCTTTGGTATTGCCATACTGTGCCCAAAAAAGATCCCGGAGTATCGAACCATTTAATATCCATAGCAAGAAAGATTTGGTTTTGAGAGCATAAAGATCAATGGTTTACGTGGTATTGGGGCTCCACTCACGACTGAAGGTCACGAGTTCCACACCCACAGCATCCTCTCGTTTCAGCCTCCACATTGTGCCAAAAGAAAAGTTTCAGGTTTGGGGATCCAGCTTTTGTCATCACTTGTCAGGTGCATCTCTCTCTCTCTCTCTCTCTCTCTCTCTCTCTCTCTCTCTCTCTCTCTCTCTCTCTCATTTTAAGGTTTTCTTTGCTATTTAATCCATGATTTGCATAAAACTGCACCATGCGAAATGCCAAAGAAGTCAATGCCTCTTACTAGGTCTTTAGTTACCGTGTTGCTTGAGAAGGATGTCAAGGAAACACTTAGAATTGATTATATATATATATATAAAATCCAAGTAACTTGCTATTGCAGTGGAAACAAAATCCATTAATCAAATCTTCGTTTATATATATAAACATGTATGTATGTGTGTAAATGATAAGGTAAGTTGGTAATATATACTATCGGATGCTAGCTGTTAGCTGGATCGTAATGATTAGGAGTGGTGCCTTCTCACATCATCCTTCAAAAGCGACCAAATTATGGTACTATGGGAGTTTATATTCTATGAGTATCCTGTAATTCTTAGTATATAATCCAAGAGTGTATATATATAATATGTGTGAAAATAAGTCATGTCCACTAAAATGCCCACTCATGCCTACTTATTTTTTTATGGCACAAGCATAATTTAAAGTTTTTTAAAAAGTATGAAGAACAATGTCATTACACTTATCTCCAAAAATAATGATCAGACACGAGTGAGTAGCATAAGTAGTGGAATGATTCAATCAATATATAATATATACATACATAAAATCCATTACTCAAACCTTCAACCAAAAGAATATGGCTAATACCATAGTATGACGAGTGGCATAACACTTGAGCGAGTCGGCATATTTGGTCCTTCAGTTCAGACTTTCGTGACGCACTGGATCGTGCCTCGTACTGGAAACTCTTTAATAGATTACAAACTAATTAAGGAGAAAGTAATCTTCTATTGGTAGCGAGCTACCACCTGGCCAAATCGACGGTTAAAACAAAATCTGTGTGACTAGTAGGAGATTGGTCCTCTCCCTCAATCACAAGATCTGTTACCTAATTAATGTAATGTAATTAAGAAATTATCAGATGATAGAAAACAACTTCTCGAAACCGTTAAAATTGTGATTCTGGATGATTCTGTTCACCAAGGTGACAAAGAACAACCAGGGTGCATGGCTGTGGCGGATCTAGTAACTCTTTTGGATGGAGTGATATGTATTATAGCTCTTGGATTCGATCTTGAGCTATAGACTTTAAGTTGATTTTTGAAATTTCAGGTACTCAATGTAGGTCTGTAACTGGTGCATGGTACAGATAATCAGGGAGAGGTCAAGGAAGATGACGATGGTGAGAAAAAAACTTGGACAGTAGTGATGAATGGCAAGCGGCGTTTTGACATGAAAGCATCACCAAATGGGGAGTGCAGCAAAGGGCACAAGCAGAATAATGATCAATATAGTCAGACAGTAGTGATGAATGTATTCATGGAGACCTTGAAGCTTTTAAAAGCCACTTCGCAAGTTTTGATGCCCAACAATTATTGATTTTCCTAATCGAATCACTGAGAATGTGTTTATATGCGAAGCCCCTTGAAGAGATTCATCTGAAACTGATGTTCAACAAGAAAACTTGGACCCTTAACCATATGACAAAGTCTCAATATGAAAATGGGTGCTTTCATGTGTGAAACAAACACTGAAAAGATTCAATTTTCTTGTATTCGAGATCCGTATGTAACTGTACCAGAGGCCCCAAAACTGCCCCATCCCTCCCATGCCAACCCCACACCACAACCCGGAACCCTTCCACCAATGACCCCAACCCAATAACCCGATAACCCAAACACTCCTGCAACAACGCAACAACTACCCAATTCCTCAACTCAACAACCCAAAATGAAAATGAACTACTCGCCAAACGGAAGAAGAGACCAACACAGTTCTTTCAATGGTGGACCACGTCGAAAAATAGGTTCTCACTAACACAAAAGAATAAAAAAAGTAGTTCATTTTCATTTGGGATTGGGTTGGTAGGAAATTTGGGTCGGGTGGTTTTAGGTTTGAGTTGTTGAGTTGTTAAATTGTGGTGTTGGGTTGTTGCAAGAGTGTGAGTTTTCCGTTTGTTGGGTGTGGGTGTTGCGGTCCCTGGTGGAGGGGCGTGGGGTTCCAGGTCTTGGTGTGGGATTGGCATGAGAGGGGTGGGGGGGGGGGGGGAATGGAACCTCAACTCCATGCATGATATTATGATTATGCAGCTGTGATCGTTGTTCGAGTCCGAAAGATGTTGGAGGAATATTATAACTATATAATCATGTTTTAATAAACATGATATGACTTTTTTGGAATTAAATATTAATACAATAAGTTATATGTCATCAAAGAATCCAAATAGTCGAGTCTACTTAATGTGAGAAGAAGGTTTTGTTGTTGTCGTTGGGTTTTTTTTTGGATTACTGCTTAGTACAATATTTTACTTGTATTTTTAACATTAAATTTGAAGAGAAACAATTTTAGAACTGATAGAAAGCCGAAGGCATAAGGGGTCGAGTTTGAAACATTCGGCATATACGCCTAATTATCGGCAACCTGAAACAATCCTTCGATTTAGAGTTTCTCAATCGGCGTTTAACATAAAACAAGTATGGAGGTTCGGGTTTGAAAGATTCTGTGGCATATACCGAAATTGCAGCAACCGATACCTTGCCCGAAGAGGACGAACCAGGCGACGTGTTCGGTTTGGATCACGGGTTCCATGGGAGAGGGTCCCCGTCTCTTTTGTTCGACCGGGGGCTGCGGACCCCACCTCCCCCCTTCTCCATCTCTAAATAAGCGAGATCTTGTCAAAGTTGAACTTCATCTCGGGCAACGCGAATTTGGGGGTTTCGGTTTCTTCTTTCTCTTCCGTTCCTCTTCGTCCGTGGCAGGGTGCGTCTCTTTCTCTCTCTCTGTGGCTTGCTTCTTGTTGTATTTGGTGCGGATTTCGCCTGGATATCTTGAGAGTCGATTCTTTATCGTTCTCCTTTTGTGTTTTCTTGTTGTCTTCTGGGATAATTTTGAAACTGAGCTAATTGTGGCAAGCGTTCGTTTATGTTCTGAAGTTATTCGGGAGTTCGTGGAATTTATTGTTTTTTTGGGTGCAGTCCCGGGTCGGGTTCGGCTTATTGTTTTCTGGATCTATCTTTATGGTTATTACCGTGCAATATCTTTTTCTTGTTATCTATCATGAGTCCATGTGTTGTGATCTAGGGAGAATTTTACGGTTATTTATTCTGTTATACGTTTAAATCTGGGTTCGGTCCTGCTTTAATTACCTGTGAACAAGTATGGACGTTCCTGCTTGCTGTGTATTTGTTTCTCGAGCTCCATCCAACTATCAATTCCGCTGTTTTAAAATTTCTTTACTCGGTATAATTTCCTGATCGTTATAAGAGTTGCTTTGTAACAAGTGCACCTGAACGGTCAACTTCTAGAGCATTCTATCACATAGTGGTGGCTATTGAAGGGTATCCTGGTGAAAAAAGGAAAGAAGATGGAACAATTGTGACACATGAAGATAGTAGGGGGAGGAAAAATAGAAGAGAAAAAAAGTCACGGTGACCTGTACGCAGGATAAGAACACTTGCGAGTTTGCAATATTATTGAATTTTCTATTCAATGGTTCTAAGCTACCATAAATCTGAAAGCTAAATATCATTATCTAGGATCTGGTTGTAGAAATTTTATTAAATGCTAGAACCCAAGCAAAGTACAAAGAAGTAATGATATGGTTGCCAAATTATAATTCAAGGATTTGACACGTAGATGGTTAAATTCAACGAAATAAATCGTGGTGCTGTGGAACTCCGTCTAAATTGAGCATGTCTTTAAAAAAAACCTTTTGAGGTTACAAGGTTAATAATTTTGTCTTTCAAAATATCAACAGAAGTTCAATATTTTGAACTTTACCTTCATCGCATTTGGCGTATAATTTTTGGGATTTTTTCTGAACACGTTTGGAAAAGTTTTTTTTTTCCTTCTGTTTTTTGTGCATAAGTTTTCTGGTTTATTTCTTTTTTGTTGAGTAATAATCAATTTGTAGACTGTATTAGTTCATCTCGAAGCGGGCAACTTGATTCCCTGCTTCTTGTCCTTATCCAATCTTTGCTTTGCGTTCTATAAGTTTTGTATATAAGGTGACAGGCTTTATTTCCAAAATTGAGATTGTGAGTTCCTTTCTGGATATGCCAGTTCAAATTGCTAAGGTAAATACTTGTTT
The DNA here is from genome assembly GCA_036023115.1 of Brasenia schreberi. Classification (NCBI taxonomy): domain Eukaryota; kingdom Viridiplantae; phylum Streptophyta; class Magnoliopsida; order Nymphaeales; family Cabombaceae; genus Brasenia; species Brasenia schreberi. Next base: position 16,638,239 of record JAYKKT010000068.1, read on the forward strand.
TGTAGTTTGTACACTATAGTTTTGGACAAAGCAACTTGCATCTCTCCCAATACGTGATCCTAGCATGAACGGGAAGTTGTTTAGTTATTGTTCTCAAAGCTGGTGGATTCTCTCCAGTATTGTTTGCAAAGAAAAATTGTAGGCATTTCCTCCCTCCCCCAAGGTTGTTTTCTCAGTCTTCTTCATGCATATGTGTGGATGTTGGGATTATGCTTGGCATTTTGTTATGACCTTTATTTTATATATATTTTAATGTTGATGGACTTTTTTGGTGCAGACCCTATGCGACCAGTTATCAGTAGATTCAGTACATCCCCCATTCTGTTCGAAGTTTCAATTATTAGATGGCAACAAATAGGCAGTGATTCTTCAAATGTTTTTCCTTTTTTTCTTGTGTGTGGAGTGAAGATAATTACATGATCTGATATCTGTTGCGATTCGGGTTGTACCATCTGGTCATGTCATTTGTCAGTTTGATTGCATTTCATTTGAATAATGGTAAGCTTTATTCGTACTACTGTGACAGTAGTGGAGCAGAAAGGGTTGAATTTGAGCCGTTGAATTACAAAGCAAGTTGTAAGACGATACCTTTCTATATGCATTCTGGGATCTTCCAAGATGAAGTTTTTGGAGTATACCCCGTTAGACAGGTACTATATGCTGCAACCAGAACACTGTATCTAAAATGATGACCTTAGCAAAATAACATGTCTATGCTTTTGAAATCTTTTTACCATGCAGCGATATCAAGTCCTGATATTCTTCGTGTCCAATAATTAGCTCTGAGTTATCATGCCTTTTTGGGTTCTTATGGCACATCTTCACGTTATAATTCAAATACTCTTTAGTTTGCATGCAGTAAGCTGGAACGCTCTACTTGAAATACATAATTGTGGTGCATGCTTAACGGCTTTGGTGAATGGACTTTAGATGTGTGTTAATGTGCATAGACTAGTCAGCCAGATTTCTGTTTGTAAAATGTACAATTTGTGCTGCATGCCAAGTGTCTTAATGTCTCAAGCTCAAACTCTTGAAGCATGTTGATGTGCATTTCATTTATGAGAATTTTTCTAATTTCTCAATCAATTGGATTGATTTGTGATGCCGATTTTTATGGTGTGTCATCATGTTTGTTGATGGAAGCATTGGAGGCCTCTGCTCATCCAACTTATCTAAAAGATTACCTGTAAATTCTTATGTTTCAGCATATTGATGATATTTGAACTGTTCATTCAGCATAAACAATTTCATTGGCCATGTGAACCTTGGAGACTGTGTCCTGAAAGGAAAGATGGAAGCTTATTCATGTACGTTGCTGCTGCCAACTCTATCTTCTAATTTCCTTTTGGGTGTTCTTAATTTAAAGAATGTAGTTTACGAGTTGCTTTCTTGTTGTTTAGGCAAACATGCTGGAATGGACAGGAAACTGTCTATGAGCTTGGAACAGGAGGTAATTCTCATCTGGATGCTTTATAATCTTTAGGTGCGGTTTCTGTAGTCTATTTTGTTATTGTTTAAATACCTTGCTTGCTATTTGTGCCATCTGTTTCATGGCTTTAATATTTTCTCATTTATGCATGGGTGTTATTACTTAGTCATTCTTTTCGTGAAGAACATTTTTATCCAACTTGTGTTCTAACCTATACCTTTCAAAAATATTCCTTTTCATTGGCTGTTTAATTGTTTTTGAGATATTTTTTTACATGCTAAATTTCTTCAATTAAAAGAGCCTTCTGAAGTTTCTATAGTTTAGTCTGTGAGTCAAGCACGAGTACCCTGTTAATACGTTCAGCTTATTGAATCCAGTTTGAAGAATCAAAGTCCAATATCCACATCCAAAAGATGAATTTGATATTCATTTGAATAGTTGCAGACCTTTCACCGTAGGACTTTATGTTGATCACAAGAAGGAGTCCTTATAGAGAAAAGCTCAACATATAGGAAAGAGATAAAACTGAAGAAGTCTATGATTATCCTCAAAGGTCTCCTATGTTGAGAGGAAGTCTCTAAAACCAAATGTAATTCTGTTATAAAAAAGGCATTGTGTTGTAACAAAATATATCTAAATCTTTATTCACTGAACCTCTCAAAAGAGAGGTTTTAAATAGAATTAAGCCATAAGGCTTGCATGATATTTACAATATAAAGATAGACTTTATAGGAGAGGGTATGTAACAGGGCTTCCCCTAAACGGCTAGAAATATAGTCGTTGGAGGGCTTTGAATGGCTAGATTTCTAGCCATTGGAGTTTGCTGCTGAACTTTAGAGCAGCTGCATGTGGCCTAATTACATCACAACAACAACTAAGCCTTTTCGCATACTAGATGGGGTCGGCTAGATGGATTCTTTGTTTCCACATATCCCTATCATAATTTGTAGAATCCATGGTAGATAAGTCTAACAAAATTTTACGCTGGCTGTCAGAAGCTTAACGTAACCCTCCTTTATCCGGACTTGGGTAGAGTTGTATAGCCTAATTACATCAAAATAAGAAATATAAAACAAAATACAAATACATTTATGTGAATGAATGCACTATTACAATTCTTTTAACACTCCCCCTCAAATTGGTGGTGTCTTGTAACACTCTCCAATGTTTTTCTTTTTGTTTCTTTTGTTTAGAATGTTTTTCTTTTCGTTTCTTTGCGTAGGTTCATATCTTTATTTTAATACTTCCAACAAAACTTATAGAATAAAACCTCAATGAAACTTTTAAGATCCCATAATTAGAATAATACAAACTTGAAACTTAAGTTCTTAATTTTAAAAACATAAAGCAAGATCCTAAGATTTCAATGAAGTTGTCAAAATATTTTTGCTAAAAATATAAGAAAAAGTTTTTTTAATGGAAAACATTGACAACCTAAGTAGAATTGTCTAATATGACAAATAAATTCATGAGTCACAACAAACTCACAACATTACAAAAAACCAAGGTGTGTTAATATGATAAACAAACACCAACCGAGTTTAAGTCATAGCTCGAACCAAGGTTGTGCTTGAACCAACAAACTTTAAGGTTAAACTCTAACCATCCATAACAATCATAATGTCAAGGTATGCGGCAGTTATCCAGAGGGTCTGTCACCTCTCTACCACCAAAACCACCACTAAAACTATAGTTGTAGGAGGCTCTTATACCATGTAAGAAAATATAGCTAAATCTTTATTCACTTAACCTCTCAAAAGAAAGGGTTTTACATAGAATCAAGTCATACGGCTTGCATGATATTTACGGCATAAGGATAGACTTTATAGGAGAGGGTATATAACATGGCTAGAAATATAGTTGTTAGAGGGCTTCCAACGGATAGATTTCTAGCCATGGGAGCCTGATACTGAACTTGAGAGCAGCTGCATATGGCCTAATTACATCAAAATAAAAAATATAAAATAAAATACAAATATGTTTATGTGCATGAATGCACTGTTACATTTCTTTTAACACGTGTCCGCCGAGAGCATGCATAGATGGAAACCTGGATTTTATTAGGAGCTCTGTGTGTGTCTTTGCAGCGAAGGAAGAGTTCTTAATTCTCGGTTAGGTGCCCTGGGCGGACAACAGTTCTTCTCTTCCCTTGCTGTAACATCCATACCAGATTCTTTTGATAAAGCGGACTTTACCACTGCCATCACTCGCAGCTGCCGTCACCCACTACTGTCATTGACCTATTCTGCCAAAACATCCAGCGCTACCACCACCATTGGGCAGCCTTCTTCACCCTAGTCACAACGCTAGTAAACCACTGCTGACAGAGTTTCCTCTTTTGTCTGTCACCATCGCCGGAACCTTCACCATCCAACCGTTGCGGTGCTACTCTGCAGCCAGCCATCTTCCTCCGGTAAACCTTTCTCTCCCATCTTCATTCTTTCCTCTGTCAACTGTAAAACCATCAGGCCCTATCCTCAGACATTGAAACCAATTTGAATTCTGTTCCAACCAACCCGAACTCAACTTGTTTGACCTGTTGGCTCGAGCCTATTCACCTTTGACCGCTCGTATCTAGCGGAAATCAAGTTTGACCCCCCTCCTTTCATGTGTATCACCAGAAAGCTCACAAGGAGACCTTTCCAACAGTATCAATTTCAGGACTTGATTCGTTCTCTGTAATCTGAACTGAACCACCTTGCCTTTCATGTGTGGCTCCATATTGAATCAATGCCAAGTTGCCAACTGTAATTTCAGGCGCGTGCAAGCTGGGACACATCATGTGTTGACATTTGATCATATAAGAAACTTACAAAAGTAGATAATTGTATGGCATACTGCATAAAGCAGCAATTGCAGAAGATTTCAGCTGCCTTTAGGATATCATATGTTTATCAAAGGATGTAAGAGTTGGTTTGTTGGATAAATCTATGGCAGAAGTAACAGCATGCTACATAGTTCCAGAAGATCTCATGCTCCCTTTAAGATAGCATCTACACACCAAGGATTTCGTAGAGGTCATTGTAACCTTGTTTACTTAGTTTACTGATATTAGATTGCTGCATTCTTTAAAAACATTGATTTTTCAACTGTCCTAATTTGACAAATGCATAGATATTTGTGTTCATCTATTGGTACTAATTACCTTATCCAGAGAAGCAGTATCTTCTGGTGGTAATTACTGACCTCTGTGGCCTGGAAATAGTTAGTGCAGTTTCTTTGTGTATTCTTCCTTCTGAGTTCTGTTCAAATAGATCAATGGATGTTCATAGTTGGATTTCACATGCCTCATTTTCAGATCCTGGACTATCTTGCACAGTCTCTGGAAAGTTCTCCCCCTTCTCCAGCAAATCTTTTGTCGAACAGAACAAGGTGGTCAACAGCCTACTCAAAACTAGTCTGAATGTTGCTTTATAATGTACATTAAACTCTCAAATGTCTCTTCATAACAGCCGGAAGACACTGATCTACTTGGTGCTTACACTTAATCATATGTACCCGGACTATGACTTCAGGTATTTTTTCACTTTGATTATATTCATGGTAGAGAAGGATTCAGGGGTAATGCCAATGTCAGTGTGGCCTCCGGCTTGGCAACCCACTACTGTATCCTCTCTCTTGTGCAAACGGGGATGGTGTCAATGGTTGGACAGACGGTTGTTAAAACTGTCGCTCCATATGGAGTTGAGAGTTCAAGTCTCTCCATACCCCCTGTCGTACATTTCTTCTTCACAGGATAAGTTTCAGATTGGATGTTCTTGCCCTCTAACCACTGCCGTTTGAGCTGTTTAATCTAAGAATGTTAACAAACTTCTCGATTCATCTATGGCCATGCTATCAGCATTGTTCGCACTCATGATTTTCTCAGAGAAGAAGGATGGGACAGTTTCAAGCAGATGTTTGAGACCTACATGCTTGAGGCTGAAAAGGTACAAGTAGTTAACAAACTTGTTTCCTGACCTTACAAAGAAATGGTAGTATGACTCTTTTTTGTTTGTGAAAAGGTTGCTGGTTATATCTATTTCTTATTCTGGTGGTGCTTTTGTCAATTTTGTTCCAACAGTTTGTCTGAGTTAACCGGTACCCAATGGCTACTGTCTGTTGTCTTACTCATTTTCCAGTCCTGATCTTTTCTTCACCTTGGGCTGGTTCATAAGCCATCTGATGCGATTGTCATCAGGTGTGGGATTTGTTTGACATACTCCCTTATTTTCAACTTTTATTTTCATTTGCGTTGAACAAAAAAGGAATGGGCTTTGACCAATGATGGAAGTTCTCTTCTGGAGTGCATGCTGCGAACCATAGATGAGGTACGGCTAAACAAATTCGCTTTTTGTAAATAATTATCGATTCAAATGGCTGAGGGATTAGGACGTCTCCTGGTGCAGGTGGTAAAAATAGCTGAATGCGAAGTGTATAGTTACAGTCCAGATATTGAAGGAGATCCTTTCCTGCAAAGTGGTGCCGTGTAAGAATATGCTGTTGTCTATGTCTCAATATCGTCTCACCGTCTGGAGTTTTCACTAATTCAGTTTCCCTGCAGATGGTCCGTCAGTTTCTTCTTTTATAACAAGAAGTTGAAACGTATCCTCACCTTCCGCTGTTGTTGCCTAAGGTTTGCACCTGCTATTTTGGTTCACAATGAATTTGTTACCTGCAGTTGCAGTAAAGAATTCTTATCTGGTTCAAATGCACACAAACACACACATATGCATGCGCACGCACGAACACAGCTGAGATGATGTCTCGTGTCTACTTTGGTTGTTCGTTTCTTGTCTTGGCTCAATAAAGTACCTGTTTCTTTTGCCTATGCATCATTCTTCTTGCTCAATAAAGGCAAGCTGTGACTGGCACTAGAACCCCATCTTCTGTCAAAGGACCCAATACCCTAAACACTGCACTATGCTTCTCACTTCTCGTATATGTCATTCACCGTAGTTACATGTCATGAAATTTTTCTACATAAGAAGGCCTCAAAAGTATTGTAAGGAAAATTATCTTGATTTTTTCCTCAAGTTAAGTTCAGCCTTTACACAAGATTGGGCACAAGGAGCAATCCACCTTGCCATGATAGAAAGGCTTGGTTTTGTTTTTCTAGTGGAGCTTTGTTGCTAGTACAAGTCTCATCTTGCTTATCATGCTTTCATTTTGTGAATCAGTTTAGCTTTCCTCTGATCTTTCTTTGGGGCACAATTCCTCTGAATTTGTTAATACAATGTTGGCAGCAAGCTGAACATGGAGGATTGGCTCGCTGATGATGCAGCAAATGGTGGATACGCCAGCGACAATGGCTGCGACCTCTTTTACGACATGGACATGTGATCCAGGTTCCAGAAGTCGCCATGTACAACAGTGTCTTACCCGTTAGGCTTTCCATGTACAGTGTTGTATATGATGTGAAGACTTCGTGAAACACTTCGCAAATGGCTGTCTGCGGCCGATGCATATAAATAAAGACTTGCTCGTTGCAAACGTCTTAGTTCTTTCCGAGTACTACGAATATGAATGTGAACTTCATTGGCATCTCTCTCATTTTTTTTTGAAGGAAGTTCGGTTTGGCCGGCCCCTACCAGATGCACACCTGGGTGCTGATATACGCAGCCTGCTTCGGACTTGACATGGCAGCGCAAATTTCAAAATAGTCTAAAGTTAAAAGGTCCTTCGAAATATGTACGAGTTTCTTCTTTCTTTCTTTTTTCTTGTTACAAGAGGAGTTTAAGCCTCACGTTCATGCATCCTCAGGAAGTCAAACTCCATACCAACAGCAACGGCGCTAGAGCGTCCTGCCATTGAGCTAATGCTCTTGGTGCGTATACGAGTTTTTTAAAGCTTAATTAATACAAATCGGGAGAGAACTTCGGATTATTGCATTTAGATGGATTTGCCACTTTTGAATTTGGGAAGCGAGTGGGGGCATCAAGGAACCTTGCAGCGTGATAATTAAATTTTACTTGTTAGTTTTTCCTTCTAATGGGCAGAATCTCGTGTTAGTGTTTCTTCGCCGTTATTTTTTGGATAGACAACTCTTTTCGAGGTTTTCATGCAAAATATCAGATTTCATGTATTGGGCTTTTCTTTCCTACAGATAGTGGGGCGGGTATACAATGCCCCGTAACCCAATTCCAACTCCGATGGATTTGTTGGGCTAATCCGTATAAGTGAAATATTTCAAGATTAGGTGGTTGAGATTTCGAAATCGTTCATGCCGGGTACCATTGGAGAATCCAAGAAAACTGGTTTCATATGTATTAATCTCAAATCAGAACCGGCAGTCCCAAAACTGGTGATGTCTACCGCTAAGTCGTCTATTTGATTGTCTTCCTGCCTGTTCTAGTAAATCTTATGCCAGTATGCATGATAATGTGCGTATCATGGCTATATTGCAACCTGTGTAGTATATGTATCATAAGATACTGGGTGTAAGACTAGAGATGTTATGTAGGTATTGTGTCCGTCGCATGTTTATCTTACAGATTCATGGGGATTTTTGGGAAAAAGCGATGATTGCTATACAGTGCAATACGTGTCCCAGGACTGTCGGCCGATATGGGCAACAACTAAATCTGACTTGAAGATAGATAATTAGGTGGTGCTTCATTTAGAGACTTGGTCCTAAGGAACTGAAATTATCGTAGGCCCAGGCCTCATAATGAAACGTGGGCTTCGGCATACAGTAAAAGACAGTCGAATGATCCTGCTTTTTACTTGTTTCCGAGTTTACGAGGCACACCAGTCTGCTGTAACAGTTCTACAGGTCCAGCCTCGTTATCAAGCACCCCATAGACCCTCACCTTTGACCCTTATTTTCATCTTACTGCAGGTGTCCATGCAATTTTCAAAATCGATTACTTCTGATTTTGAAGCCCTGCTCCCACCTCAGATGGACAGCAGTGCTTCACGGTGGAAGGCGTTTGATTACTCCACATCACCTCAACACTGTATAAAGGGTAAGCTAAAAAGAGCTGCCAAGGGTGGAATCATCTAGTATTAGACTTGTCCAGCCCCATCCAGCGGGGATGTCAACAGGGTGGATCTTAAAAAGACCGAAGCTGAATCATGCATAGTCGGGCTCGTTCTCAGGTGACTAATTCCAATATGATTTGAAACTCAATAACTAATATAGTTGCAGTTTAATGATGAGCAACAGAACCTCATGCAGGTCGCAATGTTGAGACATCAACTAACTGCAACAGTTGCTCTATAATGCTACTATTCAAGAAACCGTTGCCTAAATGTTGTGTTTTCAATAACTGCCGTTTGTTTAATACACATTTAAACTTCAAAATAAATTACAGCGTCAAAGAAATATAGGGAGGGTTCTATGCCAATCCTATTATTTGGCAACCCCGTTTTCCTCCTAATGTACTCCGGCATAAAACAGCATTTTTTTGGGTTCAGGTAGCAAGAAAAGAATTTGCAGGCTTCTTTATAAGCCACAAATGTGCTGATCAAATACTACTGCACAACCTAATATGAAGGCGACCTTCTTGTATATGTTTGATCTTTCCTCCAATTCAGAATCCGAAGATTTCCTACATAATTAGCATGCATTGGAGGATGGGATGCCCAGCGGTTTCACTCATTTGACTTTTTTCTGCTTTTTCTTTTTCCTCTCTTTCAGATCAGATGCTTTGTTGGTCGTGTCCAGATACTTTGCACGTACTTCCATGAGTTTAGCCTTCGCATCTCGGAATGGAGCATCAGATTTTGAAGCCATTAATTGCTGTAGAATAGGAAATGGAGGCGGAAAATCAATCTAAGCAGATAAGACAAAATATGTTATCATGAGGGTTTGTGGCAAACTAGAGTTCTCACCTTAAGATGATCCATCGCAGCAAGGTTGAAGCCCAAAGTATCTTTGCACTCCTGAAATTAGGAGAATCATGGACAAGTAAGAAGCTAATAATCTAGCATGGAGAGGAACCACCGTTTAGGTGGCTGTGTCCAGGGAAGAGAGGTTGTCAAATTTTTTATTAGTCTTAAAAACTTCTAATAGTTTTATACAAATGCAGCCGATCCCTCAGGAGAAGGGTTGGTCTTGCTTTTGGTCCTGGTAGCTTTTTACATCAAACCTAATAACCAGCAAACTCTCGCCTTAATTTATCAAAGCAAAGATTTTCAATCTATTAGCAAAAGAGAACACCCATGTACTTGAGAATTCTACACTTAACCCATGCATGGTTCAAGTCTTGATCTGCAGGAAGCTCAAACACTAAAACCTATTCGTTTGAAGGAAATAACTCTTTCCAGGCGGAAACCAACAAAAAAGGAGATTCTGCCAAGGTACTACTAAGCAGTGGAGTCGAAAAAAAAAGGAACCCCTTGCTCTCTCCAGATGAAAAGGAGATCATATTTCAACAAAAACATAAATAATGCTCTGAAACTACTTTAAGTAAAATATACTGGGAACAGGACAAACTTCAAGACTTAAAAGCACAAAAGCAAAATATATGGAATTCAAGTTTAGAACAAAAGTATAGGGCATAAATATGAGAACTTGCAGTGCAACAATGTCATCCATGCAGTTGATATAAGAATTGGCAACAATGATCATGGTGAATAAAACAGATTGATTAACGATTCAGTCATGGGCTTACATGCTAATGAACAAGTTCATATTACCTTAACCCTCTTGTAAAGTATGCCCTGAAGTACAGTCAATAGAGGCCTAGCGGTAGATGTTGCAACCAACTGGTTATGGTGAACCTGCAGAAGCACTGTAGCAATTCGGCAGACAAGCTCCACCTGTAGTTGCTAACATAAGTAAACAAAGTGGACAAAAACATACATCAACAGTTAACTCATTCAAATACACATGCCCCTTGTGTATGTGTGTGCATTAGAAATGGAAGTGCATACGGTACCCATTCATATTAGTCATATTTGCTATATGTAGTGCAAAATATCATGATCCTATATTACTGACATCTAAAAAGATGAACCTTTACAGCTTCCAGATTCTGCATAGGTGAAACGACGCAAAAGGCTCAGTTCACCTTAGATGGTTTAACGCTCCCGACAAAAGAAGCATTTGACAGTGAAGAGAAGCAAGCAACTGATTCTAGCAACAGATTGAAGTTATATTGGCGAGTAATATGTGTGTGTGTGCACGTATGCATGTGCATGTGCATGTGTGGATGTGCGTGCAAAATTTCTTTAGCGTGTGTGAAGTTTCTTTAGCGAGCTGACCTTATCAGGGTACAAAACCCAGTCCTTCAAGTAGGACATAAGCCTCAAAACATCTGAGAATGGTAATGACTGCAAAGAGAGAGGACAATTATAACATGATCAGTATTCTCCAACAACCATGATAGCAGCTAATAAATGAAACAAACAATGGAAATATTCTTTGAGAAGTAGAGAACGCATATTTATCCCAAGACATGCTCAGTCCATATCAATTATCAAATACAAATCAAATGAACATTAAACAATTAGTCATCAGAATTTCCAAATTTTGAATCTTGTGAACCAATCCAGATTTGATTTAACGTTCTCTAAAATGGAAATAAAATTGAACTCAATATAACTTAATTGAGGTTCATCATCCACTCAACAAGATAGGAAACCCTTTGTGATTCATAATTATATCCACATCAGTGGGTCAATGCGGTGTCATCTCAAAATTACCAGGAATAGCATTGCGCTACCAACTTAACCCACCAAGCCTTCACGTTATTCCAGCTCTCTCTATATACCAAACCATACCCATGAAGCAAAGAGCTTTGTAAAGAAAGAAAATGAAACTACTAGATCTGCATAAACTGCAGTGGTTCGTAACTATGTTTCACAACCCTGGACCAGTTATTCTTGCTTTAAACGTGATAAGATGCAAGAAAATGAGATTAGTAGTTTATTAACTAAATACAGAAGAATAAATAGGTTACAGCTATGTAGCGATAAAAATGCAACTCATGATTACAGACAAAGAATCATCAACCAAACAAAACTAATTTTCAGATGATCAATTTCTTTCCAACGACTAGCTCCCCAAGTTGAGGCATGATCGATAACTCACACCACTCTCTAACATCCCCAGCACATGGTTAGCAAAGTGATTCTCATTATAGCAAACATGTTAAGCAATAAGGACCTCTGTGGCCATGTTTTCCCTAAAACTATATTTTATTAAAACCATCATCTGTAACAAAGTATACATACCAAAAGTGTCTGTACTAGATCACTTGAATGAACGGAAGAAATAGCATTCAGAACGAAGGAGGATGGAGAAAGTCCTTGCATCAAGACATTCGGCTGAAGAACAGATGGCTTCCCAGCTTTTACATCCTCCTAATAATAGCATGAGAAAAATTAACATGCCAACAAGATGTAGGAAACCAAAAGCATCTCCAAAATGAAGATATAACTAGATGACAACGGTTTGAGGAAGTTCACATTGCACATGTTCAAATGATACTCAATGCACACTATTAACTTTGAAACAGCTACACTGAGAGAGATTTACCCCCAAAGTGAGCCAATCTGGCTTGGACTAGATTAGGCAAGGTCATTGTGGGCTTCTGGATACCAGTGGTTTCAGGCAAAGAAAGTATATCAAAATACCTTGTGTTGCATAATACGTTGAGCTTCCACCTCTGCCATATCTAGTGCATCAATAAGCTTATCTGTTGAATTAAGAGTCTCCCGTGTCTGTTTGCCTGCCAAGTCAACAACACCTTCTTCAGGAACTTCCTCCTTGGGTACGTATAGACCCTCAAGTGTATCATCTAATCCAGATTCAAACATTTCTTCCAGCCTTTTCTCTCTCTCTTCCTGAAAAGATGAGCAGAATTAGTCTCTCAGAAAATGCATGAAACAAAAAGCTTGACTATGACAAACAATGAGAGAAAATGACCTCAATGAAAAATGGTTCTTCAGTTCGATCCCATAGACGGATTGATCGATCACTAGACCCTGTGACAAGAAAGTCACCATGTTCGCTAATTGATAAGCACCAAACCGCTGCATGATGTCCCTCAAGTGTTAAAAGCAATTCAAACTTATCAGCATCCCAATACTTTACCAACCGGTCTTTTCCAGCACTAAATACATAGTGTGTGTTGCGCACAAACTGCACAGCCGTGACACTGTTCCACGTAAAAGAAGTGTTAAAAAAAGCAAGAACTTAATCAAAAGTATCCTACATGTTTTCCAAATAAAGAACCACTTACCTGTCTGCATGAGCAAAAATGGATTTATGACAGTCACCAAAATCCAAACCCCAAATTTTCAAATTTTTGTCACCAGAACCACTAACTAGAAGATCACCATCAGATGAGATGTCCATACATAGAACTGGGAGATTGTGGCCGTAAAGAGAAAGAAAGAATTTCAAGGAATCAATAAAAAAGACCTGCCATATGCAAGGAAACCATGAAAATGACAATAATAAGCCAAATATTTCATCAAAGAGCAGCAATATAGAATTCAGAAACAGGTCAAATGAGACATAAGCAACAGAAGACAATCTTCACATTCAAGGCATCCACAGGATACAGAGGAAAAGTATTGAGATGAAGAGAAAACAGGGGACTTCATGCAGCACTATCCTTTCGTGCAACTAATTCTGTGTAACATTAAAGTATCAACCATTTACACTAGAAGGGATCAATTTCAATTTTCAGCTATCAACGCTAGCTAGACCTAGTAGGCCTTTCTGTTCCCTAAACATTAACGGACTACAAGAAATCGGATGAGGGTGCCAGACAATGAAAGGCATGCAGAAGGGCTTTAAGAAAATGATGAATCAAGCAAGGCATCTTGAGAAACTTGGTAGTGGGAACCATGCATACTTTTAGAACAACAACAACAACAACAACTAAGCATGCATACTTTTAGAAGCAAAAGAAAATTATAATGGAAAACGAATTTGTAGTTGTGAGCAAATAAAAAGAAATTGAGTGCACAAAAACATGCATCAGGTAGGGATTTAATTTTGAAATACAAGAAAATAGAAAACATGCATAACGTAGATATGTAAGTAATGAAAACACACCTCGCTATACTTTTTCTTTTGTGTGTGTTACAAATAAAAAAATATGATCTCAAATAGGAAACTCCGCCGATGTAAGGGATCACACTTGCATGGCCGGTCTCAAGCCCGGATAAAAGAGGAGGGTTGTATTAGGCTTCCGACAGCCCGCGTAAAACTTTGTCAAGACTTAATTACCATAAATTCTACAAATTATGATAGGCTTTGTGGAAACAAAGAATCCATATAGCCGACCCTATCTAGTATGGGAAAAGGCTTAGTTATTGTTGTTGCTGTGTCAAATATGAGGATATTAGTTCTTGAATTTTAAATGATAGACATAGAAGTTTAACAACTAAAGGATAGAAAAGCCATTTCATACTATCTTTTCCTTTCTGATTCCCTTCACAATAATCAAATATGGGGCATATAAAGTGAACAAAAGAATAGGTATAGGAAAAACAAGCCAGGCTGCATAAGGCAATCATGGAGGAAATGAGACAGCCATAGAACTTCAGAAATGAGGAGTTTCCCTTTTTGAATCAAGCTTCCCAGCTATAGTAAAAGGAAGCTTCTGCCAACTCTGGGGCAGTCCCCAGTTCCCTTTTATGTATTTTAGAAGGGTTATATTTGATATGCTGTGTATTTTTCCCAATTTATTGGCAGTACAATCACTAAGGGAAAATTGATAGATAAACCTGGGGTGGGAGGATTCTCGGTGCAGCTAGGAATCTGTTATGCCCACCGGGCTGAACTTGGGGAAATTAATAGAGGAAGTGAGACAATGTTTGTGTCTTTCAGGCTTCCAGTATTGGTAGAAGCTCTATAGCAACGAACCCTGAAGAGATGAAGGAAATAGATGAACTACTAAGCAGATATTGGGTGGTAAGCTGGAAACAGGTGTATAGAGAAGCCAATCCACTGGTGGATTTAATGGCTGAGCAGGCCTTCAATCAGAATCAGGCATTTATATGGTAAAATTATTTCTATAAGCTTTTTAACGAAAATACAAATGTTAATATTAGCTTAGGAGAGCTAACCAAATAAAAAAAGTATATAAACCGCAATATCAATGTATTAAAAAGAATAAAGTCAACAAGGATCTTAAATCAATTGGTAAATATGTTATAGGACTAGACAATATTCTTATAGAAGTATAAAAAATCCTAAGAAAAACAGGGATCACTTGGCTCACAAGACTATTTAATGAAATATGAAAAAACCAAAAAATACAGAAGAATGAAAAACGAGTACACTTATATCCATGTACAAAAGAAAAATTGAGAATTGTACGAATTATCGAGATATCAAATTAATAACCCATACTATGAAATTATGAAAAGAATTATTGAACATAAGTTAAGACAAGTATCAAGTACAAGAGAACCGATTTTGATTCTACCCAACGTATCTACTATTGAAGCGATTCACCTATTGAGACGTTTGAGAAAACATTTTAGTACAATTATGATATATATTTCACAAAGAAAGTTTTAAATACCTAGGGTCAATTTTTAGAGTGATCGAAAAATTGATTGGCATGCTACATAAAGAATTAATGCAGGTTAGTTAACATCAAGAGATGCATCGGGTATTTATGTGACAAGAAGTACTAACACTAAATTTTAGTGTTCTCCATCAATAAATCTCAGTATCAAGAAACCATGTCCCATGATTGCACAAGTTTGCTACCGTAGAAAAACAATTATGAAATCGAAAGAGTCTGTCCAATGGCTACAATAAGAAAGTGATATAAAGGTAACATTCCATAGATATCCCACGGACCTTGATAGTGGAATTCAGAAGAGCAACAGCTATATATTTTGAATCATGGCTAACCCTAACCACAAGGGCATCATCGTTCATTTTCAAAGTCCTTGTGTTGGAGATAGATAATTGCTTTGATGCCTGCAAAAACAAGCACAAATTAAAAAATAAACCAAAGGAGCTCTGTGCAAAAGCCACTCAATCATTAATAGGCTACAATGGCAAATCCCTTACTAAAGGGTGACCCAGCAGCGTAAAAATGACAAAGGTTTTCCTAACGTAAACGTAGTAGTAGCAGCATACAGCAACAACAGCTTGGATAAAATAAATAACTCGGGAGGGAAGGCGCTCACATGGCCGTCTCTCTCTACAATTTGATATTCCCAAAACTTAACATCATGATCAGCACTGCTGGTAATAAAACCACTTCTGTCTGGGGTTGACACAATAGAACGGACAACATCGCTGTGTGCTTCAATTACTTCAGTCACGCTGCTGCTTCCAATATCAATAACTTCCAGTGTCCCGGTTTTGGTTCCAATTATTGCAAACCTATTCCCTGGAACAAAAATGCTGCATAAACCATATCCAGATTCGATAGTGCGAAGAGATGAGCCGGTACTAGGATTCCAGATCTTTACAGAATCGTGACTTGTTGACATTAACATTGTGCTGTCTGAGCTAAGTGCAACACTCCGAATATCAGATCGATGACCTGGAAGGTAAATTGTGTGAACCTTTGCTGTTGAGCTACTTTCAACCGAATAAACTTCTATGGAATTGTTGTTTAGGGATAACGCCAAGGTTGCTAGAAACGGATTCCTTGGAGAGGCTGGAGAAAATGATACAGAGCAAATTTTCTTCTTTGTCTGCAAAATTTGCAAGAATCTGAAAACATCAGAAACTACAGGAATAGAACTAGCAGCATCATTTGGTGCAATAGACAACTCCGAGTGTTCAGTCAATTCTTTTGCTTTCTTGTTCAAAAGCTTCTCTTTCTTGCGATGCACTCGTTTTTTTGCTTTTCGCTTAGCTTCAACATCATCGAGAACACGGAATAACTCTACTGTCTTTCCTGCCACTTGACAGGCAAGAATATTTCCCACTTTATTAAATCTGACAGTTGCTACTCTCTCCTTGCTTTGCCTCTTTATTTCGCCAAACTGCTTCACCACTTCCCATTTGTTATGGGTTGACTCAGATTCGTTTCTACTACCATCTTCTGATGGCAAATGAGAATTCCCATCTTGAGCTTCGAGATGTATCTTGTAGAAACGAAGCTCCTCATCAGCTGATCCAGTAACCATATAGCGTTCTTCTGGATCAACGTCTAAAGACCAAATTTCACTATGGTGACCCCCAATTATTTGCACGCAGTGCTGGGTATCGAGGTCCCACACTCTTGCAAACTTGTCCTTTGAGCAACTTATAAGTTTTTTTCCATACTCTAGGAAAACAAGATCCGTTACCTGAATCACAGTAAATAGAACCATATAGTATTCGTGAGAACTGAGAAGACTATAAAGACCAAACTTATGAATGACAGAGTCAGAGTCAGATAAATGAAATATACCAACATAGAGAATCAGATAATTGAATTCAAGACCTGATCCTTGTGTCCTCGGAGACGGTAAAGTCCTGCTTCACCGACTACATCCCACAAAATAATGTCACCGTCTTTACTTCCTGATGCAAGCATAGATCCAGGCTTGTTGTACCGCAGAGCTGTTGCAGAACCTTTATGGCCATTCAACGTGGTTTCGCATGTACCTCTTATGAAGTCCCAAATTCGTATGCTCCCTTCAGCATATCCACATGCCACCTGAACAAATTTTCAATTATCTTTATTTCCTAATGAAAAAAAAGTTAGGCACCCATTGTCAACCCCAGTTATCAAGTACACAAGTCCCAATAAGTTCGTTCTACTCGGTGAACTAAAACTGGCTACACTATTGCAATCAATATCATCTCAACTCATCCGAACCGTATCAAACAAAAGAACTCATGATAACTCCAGGTGCAATGGTTTGAGATGAATAAGACGCCTAGAGATTCATGTATATTGAACAACTTCAGATCCCAAAATCAATCTAATGGCTTCTATGCACAGAAAGGTTGACTACTCATCACCATGAAGAAAACCTATAACCATCTCATTCCCACCGGGGCAACTACTTTTCGTCACTATCATTCATACCCAACTTTCAGTTCATTCGTTCCACGGAAAACCTGCGACGAACTGAAAAACATCCACACAAGAACGCATCCAGTCCCAACCCAACTTACTCAGACCGCCCCATTCAAGTTCCCCAACAATGGGACGTTGCCATACCGATCATCAACGGATTGATACCCTAAAACCAACAATAAACAAGAACTTTTCAAAAAAAATGGGAAGAGAAAATCAGCCCGAGGAAACAACAAAAATTCCATACTTCGGTGTTTTAGTCAGGGGGGAGCTGCTAATTACCAAGGAATCCGAAGAAGGAGAGCAAGCAATGGAGGAAACGGCCAACTTTGGGCCACCGGCGGAAGAAGAAGAAACAGAGAGAGACTTGACGCACAGTCCCTGCTTTGGGTTCCAGACGCAAAGCTGCTCCAGGGCGCCAGAAAATAGCAGTTTCCCGGCGTTATCGTAGCAGAGATTGGCGTCCACCGATGCCACTACCCCGAACACGGCTCCGGCCTCGTACCTCAAGTACGCCTTCACCATATCCCCTTCCCTTCTTCGTTTCTTCTAGTTAGAACAGAGTCGGGGATCACCGAAGTTACTACGATGTATGGTCGACCATGGCCTCTCTTTAATTTGCCGCCTGCCTCTCCTCTCCCGCGCGGTCGCCGCACGGCAGGGTTTAGGGTTTATGGTTAGAGTAATTCATCGAACCACCTAAACTTTGTAGGTTTTATCATAACCACCTAATCGTTGAATTATTGCAGTTGTCTGTATACATGTTGAGCTTTTTCTTTTCACAATGCGGCTGGGCTTAGACTCACTCGCCCTGCCAGATCCACTTGGAACTTCTAACGTTTGGTCAAGAGATCAACCCTTACTACGCCCCCTTGGGGAATATTTATGATTATTTGTGATAAAGAGCTCGATAGGAATTAGACATGTTCGGTTCCAAAAAAATAAGAACTGTCGGTCTCGGTTTGTCCAAAATTTGAAATCAGAACCGAACCGAACCGTGGTGAGGCTGGTTTCGAGTTTGGTTTCAGGGCAGTTCGGTTTCAAAGGTGGTTCCGGTTCCAGCACTGAAGGAGCTGGTCCTCAACGGAAAGATTAGGATTCGACAACCTATGTGTGCATCTTATAGGGGCCTTTGCCTAATCTCAGTATAAGAATAGTACACACCGATTTCATACTCGAACGTCAATTTTGTGCTTTAACCTCTTCCGCTACCAATGATGGCTGTTGGTCATATTTCCTCCTGTGGAAAATTGGACGGGTGTGAGATGCCATACCTCAATTTGAACAAAGAAATTGTTCTTATCAATCACCTGTACAGCTTGAAAGGCTTTAAGCAGTTGATATTTAAATTGAAAAGTATATATATAATATATACAAGTTCTATTTAAACCAATTTCAATCATTCATTCAAAGATTATGAATGATTGAAATGGAAATTGAGAAAGTGGACAAGTGAGTATATTTTTAGATTGTATTTGATTATATATATATATATATATACTTTATTTTTTCAATCACAATCATTGAGGTCTCTTAATCAGATTATTGAGATTCGTTTGAATAAAGTTTGTTTGTAAAAGATTTTGTATCTTCAACAGTTTATATATATATATATATAGAGAGAGAGAGAGAGAGAGAGAGAGAGTATTTGGTATATGTTAATACCAGGTGTCAGATGTGCTTGAGTACTTGTTTTCCATATACGGCCCATTATCTGGTGAATGATATTCAGTTTCCCGAAAACGTGAACCTAGTCAAATCGGATACCACCTCTCTTCGAATATTATTTGGATCGGATCTCACGGATCAGGGTAATTCTCCCATCTCTATCCTGGCACCCGTAAATTTCATATGGCCCTCCTCTGCCTCGGTAGAGTCGAAGTTGTCGATCCGTAGGCCCAACTCTAGGCTTCCGATTCAATTCGTCGTACTGCTCCACGCTTGTTTTCCCGATTCAACCGAACACCGACGTTCCCTCAACGCCTGATACAAGAACGTCACAGCCGTTACTCCTTCGTTCCTGAATCTTGAAAATCTGAATATTCACACCGTTGACCAACTTCGAAATTCACGATCTTCTTCTGCAGTAAGAAGGTGTATTGCAGAGATCATTTTATTTCTGCCTTGATCTTCTCTTCTTTGGTGATGGTGATTTTCCGTATCGATTTTTCATTGTTCTTCTAGTAGAAAGTACTTTCCACCTTCCTTTTCTTTTTCATTTTGGCCACATTTGTTGTGCGTAACATTCTAGATGCATACCGGCATTGGATTTATAGCTATGGCGTAAATTTAGGAGTTTCTTGGATAGGTTTGATTTGAAACTTGATTCTTCAGCTGGCTGATTAATGAAAATGCAGTGTTATATGAATTGAAGTTCCTGTTACAGTTTCATCTTTGCTTGATCCGATATACAGAGATAAGCAGTGCCCATTTGGTATCTTGGTCACCCAACACAAGGAAATTCAAGAAATTAAACTAAATGGATAATACCATTGAATTTAGAAAAGAATTTATGTTACTTTGCTTTTGGAGTGATGAATGGAAGTTGTAAGATACATCTAATATGCTTGCCCTCGGCTCCAATCACCAGGAAAAAGTATGAAGCACTTCTGATGTGGTCGTGGGAGGCCTAAATCATCTTGTTTCAAATCTCTCTCTCTCTCTCTCTCTCTCTCTCTCTCTCTCTCTCTCTCTCTCTCTCTCTCTCTCTCTCTCTCTCTGTGCGTGTGCGCTTGCGTATCTTTGTTTCCGATGCTTTCGTGATCTCTATGGAAAAGGAAATGTCCTCAAGTGAATTTTGTATGCCATTTCCGTACAATTCTGGTTGCGCGTGGATTTGCCCAACAAATTTCATCGGTATAATAAACGAGTGTCTGTGTCGGTTTGCTTTGTGCATGTTTGCGCAGTGGCTTTGTGAAAATGAGGATCTGAGGAAGGGGCTCTAATGGAAGCATTTCAATCATCGATACCATATGACCACTGGACACGACTTGCCACATCAGGCTCTCCTCCCTCTGCTCGTTACAAGGTTTTAGCATAATTGTCTTCCATGTCGGTTTTATTTTGGTGCAGCATCTCATACATCTTCATTTTTTGCCACTTCATTGATGAATATTTCAGTTCTTGTTTTCTTGGCTTCATTCTTTTCTTATCCTTAATGCCGACACCGTTGCATGTCAAATATGCAGCATGCAGCGGAAATAGTGCAGGAAAAGCTATATGTGTTAGGTGGCAGTCGACATGGGAGATATCTATCTGATGTGAAGGTCGAGTAACAGTTCTGATGCATTTGTTCCATTGCTTTGCCTCTGTTCATCTTACGTGGTTTGCATCGCTTTCTCCAGGTTCTTGATTTCAAGACGTTGTCATGGTCTGCAGTGAACCTCATATTCGATCAAGATGTCTACCTTGATGGCAGTCCTCGTGAATTATTCCCTGCTTCCTCGGGCCATCGTGTGGTTAGTAGTACACCGTATCTAAAATGACCCAAGTGCAAAGTCATCCTCGATGCTTCTTCAAATAACAACTGCAGCCTTTATGTATTAATAAACCTAAGACTTATCACCTTATGCGTTTCAATTTCTTCCCTTCTGTGCAGGTCAGTTGGGGAAATAAACTTCTTGTTGTGGGAGGACACATGAAACATCCTATTGATACTTTAATAGGTTCGTTTTCTAAAACATAAAAATGAGAAACTTGAATAAGCATTCACTAACTGTTTTACCGGTTATGGTTTCCAAAGGCTATTAGATCAGATATATTCTGTTAATTTCAGCATAATACGTGTTTCATGCCAATGAATCTTCCAGTTCAACCACTTTGTTCATTTATTTAATATGCTCTTGATGCCAAGCAGTTCAAGCAATAGATACGGAGACTCATCACTGGAGCATTGTTCAAACATCAGGAGAAATCCCAGTGAGTTCGTGGACATCTTGCTTTCCCCTTATGCTAAAATTTTTTGGTTGGTAGAAAATGGAAGTCCTGCAAATCTTGTGGCCTGTTTTTATCCATATTAATGTTCGTTTCTGGACCTGTAACTCGATTGTGTTTCATGTGACACCCTTGGTCAAGGGTTGTCTTAAACATTCTGGGTGTTAACAGCCTTACTTTCTTACCAAGACTTGTCGAGCTATTGTTATTGAGGAGAAAAGTGTCACTTTCAATTGTTAATTCAGACATATCTGCATGCACAACACATGCAAACTCATTCATCAAAGAAGTTATTTATTAAATGTAAATATGATAATTTCAGATGGCTCGTGGGGGACATTCTGCCTCGTTGATTGGTTCTAGATTGATTATCTTTGGTGGTGAAGGCCCTAACCGGCAGGTTCTAGATGATCTCCACATTCTTGATTTGGAAACCATGAATTGGACAAAAGTAGAAACCACGTAAGGCACTTCCTTCTTTTTTAAGCAGTCCTTGTTGACAAGAGCTCAAGTTTTGGTCACCATGTTACAAAAGTCATGCTTCTGTTCAATTTTCTGTTGCTTTTATGTGTTTGTTTTTCTTGCAGCCAGGGGCCTCCCTTGCCAAGATTTGATCATACAGCCACAGCACATGCCGGGCGATACCTTCTGATTTTTGGCGGCTGTTCTCATTCAACATGTTTCAATGATCTTCATGTACTGGATCTGCAGACTGTAAGTCTGGTGCCCTTAACAAATGGTAGTCTGGATACCCGTTTGGATTGCTTTGCACTTCAGCACATGTTAGGAAACAGTTATCCTTCTGACTGTAAGAGCCATGTTTACGAGGTTGATAAATAGTCATTCATATCATTGCCATCTTAAAGTGGTATTGGAATGTGAAATCCAAACCTCAATTGCTTGGTTTTAACATATTTTGTTAATGTGGTAAGTAATTGTCTTATTGTAGTAGCCAGATGGTTAAATACTTACCCCGATCATCTTAAATACTTATCATTGTTCATATCATTGCCATCTCTTATGGGATCATGATAGCTGTTGAGATTTCCAGTAAAATCCTAGGAGATATGCATGTAGTTCACCAGCACTTGCACTCGGATGGACCTGCCTTTGTTCCTCAACGTTGTTTGTGGCTGCTGGATTCGTTTGTTTCATTGTTGCAACCTATCAGTTTTAGCTTCATTTAGAGCGCAGGTTGGACATATTAATCACCCTGATGGAATGATACCAGCTACATGTTATGTAGAATTTTTAGCTAAGAAGTAAGCGTCAATTTATGCTGCAGATGGAATGGTCCCAGCTGCATATTGAAGGTGCCCTTATGAATGCTAGGGCTGGTCATGCAGGCACCACTATGGACGAAAATTGGTATGTTGCTGGTGGCGGGGACAACAAATGTGGTATGCAAGTTTAACCATGAAAATTAGTTTAATTTTACAAACTGCATTTGTCAGAGGCTTTTCTGATGCATTTGTCAAAGGCTTGTCTACACTGCAGGTGCTCTGGATACCCTGGTGCTAAGTTTGTCCAAGCTTGTCTGGTCGGTAGTTACTCGTGGCAAAGATCAGGATCCAATAGCTAGTGAGGTTATTTTCTTATGGATTCTCAAGTTCAAATGAACTAAAAAGTATGTCAATCAACTATAAACTTTTGAGAGATATGGAGCTGCCTTTTGATTTAGATTGGATGTACACCTGAAATCAATTGGGTACTAAAATTGGCATAAAGCTAGGAAAGGCTTCTCTTTGTTCATATTTCAAATGCATCACTATTTTTGTTCTATGGGAGTATTATTTTGCAGCTGAAAATCTTGTTATCCTGTTAGTAAATCTTTACCACAGTGTAGACAAGCCTTTGTTTTAGCTTTGGTAAGTACTCTTTGTGGGTCTTGAATATAGATAAAAATATATGTTAACTGGTATTATCTTTTCCTTCATCTGTCACATTCCCTTGGACCATATCTTCATGAGCATTATGAGATGCTCATGTTAATTGGCAAGATTATGTGCTGCGACCTGTAAATTTTGTGAAAAAAAGTGAAGATCTTTCTTTTCTTTTCTTTTTCCATTCAAGGATTTGGTTGATGCTTGGTGGAAGCCATGGTTTTGCTTCATCTGCTACAGATTTCTGCAGTTTATTCATCAAACTTTCTGTTACTTGTTACCTTGCAAAATTATTGATTTTTCTCCGTTGACTAAGGTTGATTTGTAAGTTCCATCATTGTTTCTTTTCCATCAAGAGGAGTTGTGCATTGATAAATAAGCTTCCCGCTCCTCCCATGGAGGTGGTAGTCCCTGTAATATCTTGTACATAACATCTTTATTCATAAAACACTTTAGGGGAAAAAGAACCTTCACATGATATTCATTGATCTAGAAAAGCTTATGATAGGGTGCCAAGAGATATTCTATAGAGAACTTTAAAAAAGAGAGGTATCCCATTGACATACATCAACTTTACAAGAGACATGTATGGTAGTGCAAAAAGATGTGTTAGGACCATGAAGAAATGACAGATTTCTTTGAGGTTAATATTAGATTACATCAAAGATAAGCTTTAAGTCCATATTTATTTATATTGGTTACTGACGAGCTAATAAAAAATATTCAAGATGAAGTTCCTTGGTGTATGTTATTCGTAGATGACATTGTATTAGTAGATGAGTTTAAGAAAAAAGTTAATAGAAAATTGGAACTATAGAGAGAAACATTAGAAAATAAAGGTTTTCGACTTAGTAAAACAAAAAAAGAATATTGGAATAAAGTTTGGTCATTTGGTTACTCAAATGATATAGAAATTAAGATTGGTAATTTGGTATACATTGTATCTCTTATAAGGAGAGTTTTAAATGCCTAGGGTCAGTTTTGGAAAAATTGATGGAGATGCTATAAATATAATTAATGTAGGTTGGTTAAAATAAAGAGGTGCATTAGGTATTTTATTTGATAAGAAGATACTATCAAAGTTGAAAGATAAATATTATAGAGCAACAATTCAACCTACTATGCTTTATGGTTTTGACTTTTGAGTGTTGGGAAGTTAATTATCTGCACGGAGAAAAGATTTTCATGGCAGAAAAGAAGGTGCAAGGAAGCTCCGGTAAGAAGGTACGAAAAACTAGGTTATGAAAATGTTAAAATAGGAGGAGTAAGACCACAAAAGTATTGGAAGGAAACAATAAATAATGATTTAGCTTATGCTGAGTTAAATGTTAGTTGATCGAGCACAAGAATCTATGTAGTCAATCCTATCTAGTATGGGAAAATGCTTAGTTGTTGTGTTTATCTATACTCAGACCATTGCCTACATATGGATTTGAATTTTATTGTGTTTGCATCTATGTAAACAGGGATACTTCAACTTACCATTCTGGCATTGTCGTTGTGCATTAGATTCAATAGTAGTTTGCACTAATAGGGGTATGTGGTGTCTTATTTGTCATATTTATGTACCACAAGTCTTTATTAAGTTGCACATCTTTTAGTTGCTTTTAGTTCCTATTATGATCCTACAGATTTATACATTCTATTTCCCAGTTTTAATTTATAAGTTACTTGCATGCATTTGTATTCATATGCTAACTGAAGTAGTCACGGCTTAAAAGAAATCATGTTATCAATTCTTGTGGTGCTTACTGGCTTGAGTTTCTCCTTCTTGTTTGCTTTCTCTGTTTATGTCTTGCTTTTGCATGTTTAACTTAAGTATTAGTATGTTGTATCTAGTTTCATACTCTGCTGATAATTGACTCTTTCTAACCTACTGTGATTGATAGGGTCTAACCATCAACGCATTGTTATCAGAAGGTGCGAAGCTTTTGGTTGCTTTTGGAGGATACAATGGGAAGTACAACAATGAGGTAGACCAAAATATGACATGCTTAAATATTTTCTCAGAACCGTCTGTGCATGTTGTAGAAAGCAATATTGCTTTCAAGAAAATTAATGTTGACTTTTACTCGTTAATGTTTATTTCAAATATACAATTTTACTGTCATGCTAATCTTTAGGTGTAGTGAATTCCTTCTGTTGATGGGTGCTGTTGTTACTATTATTGTTGATAATTTATTCTTACCATTGCTGTTGCTGTTATCACTGTTGTTATTTGGTTCAGAGAGACATTTCACACTTTATACCTTAGTAGTTAAAAGGAAGTCTAGAACACATAACCAGTCATGTTAAAATTGATCCGGTCATTCTAAATTCAAAGGTTGAGATCGCTTTGAAATATCATACTGGTTCTGTAAAGTTTCTTTGTTCAAACGAAAGGTTTGTTTACAGCTGCTGCAAAACACATCTTCTGCAATATAGAATTTGGAAGAGCAGTAGCCTTGTGTCATTGTGCAAAACTTGGGTACTCTTTGTGCCTTTCGAGTCTCATGCTCACAGATAAAATTCCTATAGGTTTGACAGAATCAAGTGTCTCCATTTATGTGAGATAACCAGCCAACTTTTGCCATGCCTTCTCCAGAATGACACGAGTGGCACCTTGGCAGTTCTATGTATCGTGCACGTAGGACAAACTTCCCAATCTCTAATTTTCAAGACTTTCTGGTGCTTTTTTAGATTTTGCATTTGCACTATTTAAGTCGTTATAGCTGTTTAAGTGCAAGGTTCACATCGTTTTCTCTCTACAACTTAAATTGTTTGTCAGAAACTGAAATAACAATTTGTTATGTATCTCATGTTTCTGTTTAATTTCTTCATATATGCGTGCCTATGTAAATAAGTGGTGCTAACTCCTGCTATGGACTTCTGGAGATGAACAATTTGCAAAAAGTTGTTCCATGTTCCACAAGCTTTATTATAAAATAATTCTATCAAACTTGACAAACACCCTTTTTATAGTTCATTTCTTTTCTATGTTCCTTTTCCTACCAACCACTGTTGAACGTCAGCTCTATGAACTTAAAAGCACTTAGTGGTTGACCATGAAGATAGTGCTTAAAAGGTTTTCTTTCTTTTTTTTCTCGTGGATACCACCATGCATTAGTTTTTCAAGAAATTGTTCTGAAATCTCTAAGACGTCCAAATTCTAGGTACTTATTTTGAAGCCTACGCTGAAAATGGCTCCTCAGCCTAAGATCTTTCAGTCACCTGCAGCAGCAGCTGCTGCAGCTTCTGTAAAAGCTGTCTATGCATTAACCCTGAAGGATGAAACCAACGATTCCTCAACTGTCGGTGCTGACCCCAAAGAAACCACTCATAAAAGTTCCAAACAGGTTGCGGCAGAGCAGGACTCTCTATCAGCAGAAATAAAAATGCTGCAATCAGCTCTACTAGAAGCAAAAGCAAATA
Source organism: Brasenia schreberi (assembly GCA_036023115.1). Classification (NCBI taxonomy): domain Eukaryota; kingdom Viridiplantae; phylum Streptophyta; class Magnoliopsida; order Nymphaeales; family Cabombaceae; genus Brasenia; species Brasenia schreberi. Next base: position 16,664,821 of record JAYKKT010000068.1, read on the forward strand.
ATCTCAAGTATCAAAGAGAGCTTGATGAGAAGAATCAGACTTTTGCTGAACTGTCTAAGGTATATACTTTCTTTAGCTGGTTCTGGTAATCTAATTGGTTCAGAAATTCCTAATTCCGTTCTGTTGTTTCACAGGAAATGCGATCAGTGGCAGGGCAGTTACTTCTTGAGAAGGCACGGTGCAGTAAACTCGAGGTATCCGGTGTTCTTCGCATGCAAAGGAAATCACGTATTCAGTTAGATGGCTCAAATAATTCTATGCCAATACTGTTTTGCAGGCCCAGATATCTAATTTTCGGAAAACGCTAGAGTCGTCGCATACTTTGCAGCAGGAACTCCAGCTGCTACAGGATCAGTTACCCATTTCCAGAAAAGATTCACTGGCTGAAAAATCTTCGATTCCGAGGAAAGGATCAGGACTTCTGCAATGGATTGCTGGTACTCCTGGGAACTCGGACGACGCTGAACGTTAGTGTTGGCGAAAGTCGCGACACTCATGATTCAACCCTCAGTATTTCCTTCACTGTTTTTTGTCTTTAGGAAACCCCAATTGCATTCATGCTGTTGCGATAAATTTGTAAGATGTGGTCCTCATTTCCGTGCAATGCGTATCACACTGTCGATTGTTGTCATTTCAATCAATTCATATTTCTTTGAATTCTGAACACCATGTAGAAGTGGCTTATAAATGTCATTCTTTGCATACTGGTTCCAATTTTTTAAACGTGTCCAAAAATTCGAAACTCAAGGTTGGGACTTTTCTCACGTTGGATTCAGCACTAACTATTTCACATGATTCTTAACTAAGAATTTTCAACTTAAATATGTTTTAATGAGATGTTGCAGGGAGACTTCATGGAAAATTGACCAATTATCATTTGATTAGCTACCATGAACTGATAAAAAGCTGGGTTTCTTTTAGTTTTATGACATACTTTCAATTATATAAAATAACAAGAATATAAGATATACAGAAATTCCCGGTAAGATAATCGACAAGAATCACAGGGTATAATGATTCTAATCGGGAGTTTTATCCTTCCCAACATAATTGATACCACGGGTTCCTTGAAGGGTAATTCCATTTTGAATTTAGAGAACCTTGGAATCAGCAAGTCTACGGAAATCATGAGGTTCCATCTACCGAGTATTATTAAACATTCTTCCAAACCACAAAATGGGTTTACTTAGGTAGATTTTTAGCCACCATTACAACTCTCTGGTGTCGCACGATTTAGGTCTCGCAATGCATTCATCCGTGAGTTCATGAGCAACAGAAGATAGAATTCCAGAAACCAATGTGGTGCATGTGCTTGCCTTCATTGGAAAAAGAAAGTTTAGTCATGCAGCTGGAGCAAGGCATGTGTTGTTGAGGTGCAACAACCTACTCCTGCATTTGCAAAGCAGCATCGTTGACGAGCTTGAGCTGGGGAAGAATTGTATCCAGAAACTGCTATCATTTCTCATTTCGTAAAGGCGTTTAGTGACCATGTAAGAAGAATCCAACCCACTACTTTTCACGTCCCTCTTAGGTGCTCTGTTTTTGCTCCATAGTTGAAGCCATGCCCGACGCACTATTGGTTGGCGCGAACTTGACACCTCACGATGAACACTGTCCCAAGGTACTTAAACTACGGGGCTTTCCATGAATGAATCATGACTATGTATCCATTTGCAAGCAAAAATAACATGATATTACAACTCTCATGTGTGTGCGTGCATGTGCATGTATTATAGGAAAGTTTCACGTGCCAAATGGATTTTTTGGAAAAAAAACAAGTTCAATATACCAGCAAAAGTCAATCTTGGTCAAGAGGAGGATACACAAGAATTACAACATAAATAATATTTCCGGTTTCTGGCACTTCATAACTTCAAGATACGTGTCAGGCTTTAATTTATATGCCAAAAAATCTAATTTATAGCTTCTATGTAGTTCTTTTCAATATTAGATGTTTCTATTTGATGGAGTTTGCCGAATATGCCAGTTGTGTGTGAGGCTCTGGATTTTGAAGAAATCCCGTCTTTTTGAGCTTACTGTTCTCCAGGAAGCATGGTGTCCTCAGGCAGATCACAAAATGCAATGCCCTGAAATTTTTGTTCATTTATTGATGTTGAGAAAATTTTATCCTGAATCATACGACAATATAATTCAATTGTGAAAGGGGATACCTCTCCTGTAAGATGTGCAACACATCTTTTCTCAGCAAGCAGCTCCGCTTCACTCTGTTACACCAGCTTGATGTCAGGTTTATGTTTATCCAGACGCCAAACTGTGATTTATGTAGACTGAACAAACGAAAACTAACCTTCTTTATTCGTTGCCAGAGGTAATCATCAAAGATGACGTCCTTGACCAGCTCATAATCACCATCACCCTGAACAGTGCATGCATGGATATAGGTGATTTTCCACAAATGAGAACGAATTGTCAGAAAATAAAATATATTTGGGGTATAGATGGATGATCCTCTGATCTAGATTGCAACCTTTGATCTGCAAGGCATACTGAAAACGATACCCTCTGCTATACCATATGGGTTACCATCGGTAAGAACCTGTTATTGTGAACAAGAATAGTGAGACATACTCTAGACTAACGAGCATTTACAGTTCGTTCGTTCGATCATAAATTCTAAAGCGATGTTGTGTACCGAAAGACTAAGAATGATGCCATAAATGCACAAGACAAAGCATCAGTAGTTGTACAGTATGCTCAGAACCGCGTAGCAAGTAAGAATGTTTGATTTCACTACACAAAGACTAAAACACTCACAAATATCTTATTAGTTCTGATTCAAGATAGCTATTATGAAGACCAAGTAATGGTAAACACAAGAAGAAGCATATTAATTGAATTAGTTTGATTGCACAGACAAATCAGCCGTTTCATCCCCGTGTTTAGCACACTCAGAGCATGGAAAACACGCTCTTTGGGACAGAGCGGCAGGAGATGGCTTTGGTTTTGTCCCTATGCATCCCAGGGAGATCTAATATTGAGGTTATTTATTTATTAAGATGTTTTAGTTTTATGGAACATTTGCTTATATTTATTGATTTAGTACCAAGAGATATTTTTAAGAAAACCTTGAAAAAGAAAGGTATCTCACTTACACATATCAAGCTTATAAGAAACATGCATGCATGATGGTACACAAACATGTGTGAGAACTCTTGAAGGAATGATGGATTTTTTTAGGATCAACTTAAAGTTGGTTAACTTGGTTATTGATGGGTAGCATATTAAGATAAAGTACCTTGGTGTATATTATTTGTGGATGACATTGTGTTAGTAGATGATCCTAAGTAAAAAGTTAATAAGAAATTGGAGCTAGGGAGAAGAATATTAGAAAGTAAAAGCTTCTTATTTAGTAGAATCTGAGACAACATATATGTAATATAGATTTGATAATTTTGTTACTTCAGATGATATAAAAATTTAGATTGATACAGTGCATCTTTTATAAGAAAATTTTTAAATCCTAGGATCAATTTTCATAGTGATGAGAAAATTAATAGAGATGTTATACATAAAATTAATGTGAGTTAGTTAAAATGGAGAGGTGCATTAGGTATTCTATGTCACAAGAAGATACCATTAAAGTTAAAAAGGCAAATATTACATAATAACAATTAAACCTGATATGTTATTTGGTTATGTGTTGGGCAGTTTATCGTCTCTAACATGTAGAAAAGATGTCTGTGGCAGAAATGAAGATGATAAGATGAATGTGTGCTCACACAAGGAAAGACCATATAAGTAATGAGATAATAAGAAACAAATTGGGAGTGGTACTAATAGATGATAAAATAAGGAAAAATCATTTAGGAGGGTTTGGAACATGAGGAAAGTTAACCAAAGGAAGCTCCGATAAAGTATGAGAAACTACTACAACTAAGCCTTTTCCCATACTACATGGGAAAATAACAAGAGGTGGAGAAAAAAAGAAGAAAAGAAGAAAAGAAGAAAAGAAGAAAAGAGAGATACCCCTCAATAAAGAGTAGTAGAAGCTGTGGCCCTGCAAAATCGTAACGACTATAGCATGATGTCCTATTAAGCATAAAGGGGATACACGAGTCGACTTGTGCTATTGATGACATTGAACCAAATGGCAAACCAGAAATCGATCAAAGGAAACCATGTTTTCTTCTCTACGTCTTTTGGTGTCTAGAAAACATAGCACAAACCACCCAACTACAGAGATGACAATGAGGAGAAGATAAGCATGAGTAGATTTCCAGCATGCCTCAGAACATCTAAATATAATAGGAATAGATGGTCGTTTTGTTCTTACAGCTGAAGAAAACCAGTCCCCTTCAGGAGTAGGGGTACCGAGAGACCTGATGGCATCAACAATAGACACTGCTGTAGATGCAGCTGAAGATCTCCCCCATTTCTTGATAAGTTCGCCTCCTCTCTGACAAAAAGTTCCACCATTTGCAAACAAAATCAAGCTGTGAGGTTGGGTAAATAAGAAGGATATTCCATCTTAAATATCTCATGAACATTTTGGAACTAAGCAATTCATGCACCTTTTGAACCTTCTGCATGAATTCTTCCTCTAACCATTTGGTATCTCTAATTACTTCCTTGACTGGCAGACCATGGATTCTAGCATTTAAAAAATCAGGAACCTGTTATTGTCAAAAGTTAGTCAGTAGTCCTGATCATTTATTAGGAACATCCAAACTCAGAATAAGACATGAAGAAAGAGGCAGCTTTCCTTAAAGGGCATAAAATTGTGACAAGTGCTATTCAAGGAAACAACAGTTCTGGTTTCAAGCAACAATGAAAAGGACATCAACAGGTAGGTGACAGAAACTGAATTCGGTTTACCTGAGTTGTTGAGTGGTTTCCCCAGATGGTCATGTTTGACACCTTATCATAAAATACACCAGCTTTCAATGCCAACTGGAAAATAAGGTTTCAAAATGTTATGCATAGTCCGATAGATGACTTTACAAGGCCGAACAATTGCTATAGAAGGGAAAAGAGCAATCATACTTGGCATTTGGCTCGATTTTCATCCAACCTTGTTAAAGCATGAAAGTTCTTGGCCGGAATATTTGGAGCATTCTTCAAACAAATCAGTGCACTAAAACAAGAAAGTAATAAGTGGTACATTCATTTAGACTATTCAAAATTTTTACTAAATAAATGCACATCTTACTTTGTATTGCATGGATTACCAACAACCATCACCTTCACATTACGAGAAGCAACTGCATTTAGAGCTTTACCCTGAGTGATACCAGCAGATGTGTTTTCAAAAGATATCGAAGAAATGATCAACCAAAAAAAAGGAATCAGAATAAGAACTGATGAGTAACCTGTTCAGCAAAAATCTGTCCATTTATATCTAGCAGGTCTGCACGCTCCATTCCAGGGCCTCGAGGTTTTGCCCCGATGAGCAGTGCCCATTCAGCATCCCTGAATACCTCATAAGGATCTATACCTATACTAACCTCCCTCAACAAAGGGTACAAGGAATCCTCCAACTCCATTGCAACCCCTGCAGACTCAGAGGGCCATAGTTAAAACAGTGAAGTTTTACCCAATTAAATAAACAGTGTACTGCCTTTAGGTTCTGTCTTTCGAACATTCTTCAACAAAGCACAGGCTTGGATCAGCTCATGGTCAAAAGTTCTATATCTAGAAACAAACAGTTAAAATATATGGTACAAAGGACGTCTATCATGGTATCAATTGAAATATCCATGCATTTTGAAAACGTTACTACTCTCTAAGAGGAAAACAAAGGAATTACAGGATCCTTCATACGATAACGCAATATAATACTCCTAGAAATAGAATATGTTCAGTTAAAATGCCAAGTCCAGAAGAAATTGGAACTGCATAAAAGTGCCCAAAATCAGGAACTATTTTAGGCAGAGGAGGCTTGCACCTAGTGAGATGCATGCTTCTCCCTGCCACTGGTCGAGGTTCTCTTGCATTGTAGAAGTCAAAGCAACATGGCCAAGTATACAAGAAAATTTATGATGAATATATTGCTAATAAACTGCATTTACAAACCTTCAAGTGCTTCAAATGACCTTTCAGACCCCAATAGCCTCAGCGCAATTGGTTGGTTTGGACCAAACACCTCACCAGAAGCAAGCTAACAAATCATGAACAAGTCATTAACATATTTTCACAACACAAATCGTAACACCAACTACCATACACTTTTGAATTAGAACAAGAAAATGCATCCTAATCATCTGAGTTAAAGAATAAAATACTCAGGGATATGGAAGAGCAACATTAAGTGATTTTCAGTAGCATTCCCTAGCCTCAGCCAGATAATTTTGTACCCATAACTTAAGAACCTTATTCTTCTTGTATCATCTTCATAATAAAGCAGATTAACAGTTCAAACTTTCTTAACAGCAACTTCTTCCTTCTATTTTCCAGGAAGGTGGGGGTTCACAATGGCAATAGGACTACTGCAACAGAACAAGGAATTAGAGCAAGGTGAACTAAAACTAGACCGAGTGAGGCATGATTCATGATCATCTCCTTGCACTCTTGGAGTTTAACCATATGTTTGGCAAGACAGTTATTCATTATTTTAATGCTGGTACTTGAGACTGTGAGAATGCATGCTGATAAAGAATAAGATGCGTGAGCTTAAAACTGTTTCAAGTGAATCATCTTGACGAGTAGAAGCCAAAACATGATCTCTTAATTTCAGAACTAGCATGAGTCATGATATTCCAATGTAATCTATCAGGCCTCAAAGTTTTTCTGAACAGAAAATCCTTGTCAGAGTTGTTCTATATCAGGCATTAGCTAGATGTGTCCATATCTTTACATTATAAATTCAGGTAAAACTCACTAAAGTTCCAAAGTATCATATGCTTGTATATTTTCAATTGCTAAAGTGCTCATTACCTTGAATAGAAGATGGTTAGAAATCATTCCAGCAGAACCTGAAACAGCAACTTTTATAAGTTTCTTCCACGCCTTTGTCTCCTCCTCCTGCCAGATAGAAAATGAATCAGATCTGTAAAGACTACCATTCCAGAAAAGGTACTGCAACAAAAAAGAAGAAGAGGAAGACAAGGTGGGCTCCTGTGCATGACAGAATAAGCACAAGAAAGAAAGTCTATAATTCCTCTCCGTTGAAGCTCTAAAGCATAAACTGAGTTGCTACAAGGTATCAAAAGTCTGAACTCACTGCATCAAAGTTGTTGTTGTTGTAGGGAAAGAAAACATAACAAACAATCTAGAAAATCTGAAAGTGGTAGAAAACATCATTAATCACTAACATCAACAATAGGTGCTAATGCTATGATGATTGTATGTCACCGGAACCATCCTCAACATGATCTCCATTGAAAATCTACATCTCAAGATATAGATTTTCTAGTATAAAAGATGGATGACACGAACCATTTGTGCTGCAGTAAAAGGAATGGAGCGCTGACTGAAACATCACACCTGGAAGGTAAGAACTAGATAATATACTTTGTAGAAGAAATGTATAGATAAATTTTGACATAAGCAATCGATAGTTCTTCATAAGCAATCAATACTTAGTGTCAGATTCCCCTCTTGTCTACACCAGGGAAGGAAGCTAACAGCTCTCTGGTATGCAATTTCTATGGACCAATATTCTTAAAATTTGAAGTTACCATGAAGCTTCCTTCTTCCACCATGGATTACTTGCAAACTTAGTGTCAATACTTAGTGTCAGATTCCCCTCTTGTCTACACCAGAGTAGGAAGCTAACAGCTTTCTGGTATGCAATTTCTATGGACCAATATTCTTAGAATTTGAAGTTACCATGAAGCTTCCTTCTTCCACCATGGATTACTTGCAAACTTGCACAACTTGAAGGCGGTAAAGACAACCTCTCTCCCCTATGCGACATCAGAGTGCCTTAGCTAACGGTAAAAATGATTCATCTATAACAAAAAATGATGTCATTGAGAGGAGCCTCATGTACTTCAATCTCAATTAAGTTCCATAATGAGATAATTCAGAATTACAACTTTTCATTCTACGGTGGTTTTAGTTTTCAATTTAGTGTAAGATACAAATTATAAATTTCGCTTTACGTATAACATAGATTATTTTCAGCAACAAACTCTATTATTAGCAGTCTACAGTAGAAGTCTTTCTCCGGGTCCAAGACCTATGCAACTAAGAACCAATAAATTTTAGAAAGCTAGCAAAGAAACAGGACAAAGAAACATGGTTTTCCGATTAAACAAAAGACGACAAATGTTAGTGAAAAAAGAAAAGAAAATGAAAAACCCTGTACCACAAGGTGAAGGATGGAGATTACCTCCTTCAGGTCGTACGTCAGGCAAAAAACACCATAACACTCTGACGCATCCGAATTGGGCTTGCCATTAAGCGAAGGAGGCACAGCGACTGCTGCGGAAGGAGACTCCGCCTGCGTTTGGCTGCCAAGACACAAAAGAAGCAAAGCATAACGCCAACTTCCAAGTCACCAACTAATATCAAGAAATCAACGAAATCCTCAGAAAGGCAAAAGGCAGAATCTATGTTTCGGCATAGCCACATGCCCAGCATCCGTTACCGAATTCCAAGAATAGCAGTCAAGAAACACGATGAGAGAGAGAGAGAGAGAGAGAGAGAGAGAGAGAGAGAGAGAGAGAGAGAGAGAGAGAGAGAGAGAGAGAGAGAGAGAGAGAGAGATTCTTACTTCTGCGAAGCAGTGCAGTCCAATCTGAGCGGACGGCGGAGCAGGCGATGCTTACACCGCAAACCGTGAAAATTGGATGGCAGCCAAAACGACGATGAAGCCCTGTAAAGCTTGGAACGAAGAAAGGAAGAACAATTGCTGTTGGTGGTGGCGGACGACGCGTACAGGTAGCCATGACTCGATAGCTCAGCTACCGCCATCACTAACACCAAAAGTAATTCTCAAACCAGCACACACAGGAGAGGGAGAGAGAATCAGTGGTACAACGAATGGTGGGACCGTTCTATCATTTCCTCACATAGCCCTTATGGGGCTCAAGTCTTGCCAAGTGGCAGATAAAAAGGTAATCCCGGGTACCACTAAGTCATAAGTGCAGTGGACAACCTTCCACTTGCTTTTCGTCTGGCACCTCGCATTTTTGTGGTTATGAAATAGTAAAGGCTAAACAAATGAAAAGAAAACCGATATACAAATTCTCTAGGAACTTTCGGAATTAACAGAAACCGAACTGAAACTTCGCAACCTTCCGCTAGTTCATGGATTGACAATCGCCATTCTTAGCGATACTAAAAGTCTAGCGGCATGTTACGCCGTAAACATAAGAGTTCTAGCAATTACCCAAGTGGAAAACCAAAGAAAGAAAAGAAACCGCAGAAAGGATTACACAGACAGATGAGAATTAGAACAAACCTCCAGAAACAGGAAGGCAATCTTGAAGGAGAGAATTTGAGGTGGCACAGTGTTGGCAAATTGCCGTGCTCTTCAAAGAAGAGAAGGAAGACCGTAAGACGACCTCTAAGAGCTTCTGCACCGACCACTTGTACCAACATTATCATCGAACTTTACGATTGTCCGGCATTCCACGACCAATTAACCTGCGAAATTTGCCATCTCAGACGCGAAACCGCAACCAATAGCACAACCGATCACCGACGAATCGCAATACTTGATCCCCTATCACAACACAGTCGCTATCCAAGATCCAGATATGTATCGATGACGTGCGATCGTATACTCATCGTTGATATTTTAGAAAACAAAAAGTCTCGGTCAAATCACAACATTTTTTTTGTTTAAGATGAAAATCTGAAGCATAAATAAAATGGTCACTTTTAATGTTCAGAATTATTTCAAAAGTATTTTTCAAGGGTTGGATAATGTCGGTTGACCTTTTACGACCTATATTTTATGTCTCAATGTCTTTGTAATAGTTGTTTGTTTAGTAGTTGGTTGCACTACAAGCCCCAATACTGAAATGCGGGAATACATAAATTAGGGAGTGACCTTATTGAGAAAAACCAGGTAATGTTTCCTCTTCTCTTTCTTTCTTTTCCTATCTCATCTACATGCATAGTTAGAGCTTATGCTAGAACACTAATCTTGAAAGCAAAAAACGTAAAAAAAAAAAGCAACCCCAACACTTGTATCACAACCAGTTGAAGTCATCCGCGACTCCTTAAAAGTACATCAACCCTTTAGAAAAAGAAGTGTTAAAATTATGCTAATTTTTTTTATTCAAGTTTCTTTATAAAAAAATAATAAGGGGAATGAAAGAAGACGAAGGTTTCAATCACTCGGGTTGAGGTAAACGACAACTGGAAGTTGCCCATCGAAGGTGACCTTAGGCAGGTCATGGGCTTAAAACAGCACATCGAACGTGGCCTTAAGAAGGTCGGGGGCCTTAAACAACACATCATTGAGGAAAGGAAAGATTGTGACGAGAGAGTGGTGGGCTAAGAACCACGAGGAAGAGGAATGGAGGTTAGGTCGGCGATGACAGAACCGCCCTAACGGTCTCCTCTCTCTTTCTGTAATAGTCGAAGAGGAAGAAGAGAACAAAGGCCAGTTTGGTGGTGACAAAATCCTCCTGGCGATCTCTTTTCACTTTGTTTTTCTCCCTTTCTCTAACAATCAAAGAAAAAGAAGAAGAGGAGCGAAGGTCAGACCAGCAGTGATAGAACCGCCAATGATTTCCTCCTCTCACTGATTCTCACTTTCTCCGCAACCCTCTCTCTTCCATTTAAATACCCGCAGTCTCCGCACTAAACCGCCTAGGGCAACAATTTTTAACTAAAATGACCATTTTACCTCTATACAAAAATCAAAATTACGAAATACCACGTGACAAAATTATAAAAATATCCAAATATTATAAAATAAAAAACTGATTTACCCTTATATAAGTGAAAATTCTTTTTCACGTCAGACAATCTGTAAAATCACGAAATACCAATATGTAGTTTTACTGTTTTATCTTTGGTCAATATTCAAATTTATATAACCCATTATTTAGGTGATTTTATGAAAATAGCCCTCACAATTTGACATATTATTGGTTATGATACTTGAAAAAAGCACATGTTTACCCTTGTACTTCCTAAGAAATTACTTCCTAGGAAATACCGTAATAATCTTTTTACTGTTCTGTCATTGGTTTTATAATATTTCTAAAAAAATACCTATATGTTAAATAAACTGCAGTACAATGCTTAAAAATATTTATTGTTAAGTACTTAGAATTTATGGATATTGCATTTGAATGTCTAACTATTTTTTGTTATTGATTCTTTAAGAAATGTCATATGTCTATTCATTTGATGTATGTTTATAACTTTTTATCTAAAAACGTACAAACCCTCTACTTTTTGTTTCTACCAAATCATTAAAAAAAATGACTTTCAAAATTTGTGTGTCTGAATTGGCAAAAACCGAAAAATTAAATGGTCTAAATTTTAAAAAATAGAAGAGAAGAATCCCATTTGCCTTAACTTTAAAGAGAGTTTATTATATACTTAGTGAAACAGTTTTACCCCCTACTCTAATCGCAACAGAAGAAGAAAAAGACAAGTATAAGATATTTTTAAAGGATGATACCATAGTTAGGATCATAATGGTAACATATATGAAGGATGATATTATTAGGGTCTTTTAAGAGTATGAGACCGTAAAAGAGTTATTTAATTATATAACGGTCAAGTATGATACTACAACTAAACTACATGTTCAATTGTTGCTATAAAAGTACAACTTATGTAAGATGAGAGGAGATAATATAGTGAAACATGTAAACCATATGCTAGTAATGACAAGAGACTTAGCTATAGCCAAATCATTCATCTCAGAACCTATGCAAATATCCATGATACTAAATAGTCTTCTCCCATATTAGAACATGATTACTACTGCTTTTAGACTAGGGCTTGAGACAAACCTTTCTGAATTGTCCTTTTAGCTAGCAATTGAACAAGAGCATATAAATAAAAATAAGAAGAAAAAATTGCTAGTAGTTAAAGATGAGATAGGGTATAGCTCTAAAGCCAAGCAAAAGAGAAATAAAACAGATAAGAAGTTTGACAAAAATAACAAAAAGAGTGGTCAATCTTTTAAGAAAAAATAGGAAACCACTTCTCGGATTAAGTGCTTCAATTACAAAAAAATAGGACATTACAAAAGGATTGTCGCAACAAGAAGAATAGTGAAAATACAGAACAACGCAAACAATCGAAGAAGTAGGATATAATCTACATAATATCATAATGCTTATACATGGACCGCCCGATGACTGATTGATGGATTTACTTAGAAGCGATGAGATACATCTCAAAAAGTAAGAAATGAGCAATATACCTAAAAGAATACAAACTAGGAGAACATTGGGTATACATGGTAAATAACACTTTCTCAAATGTTATTTGAATTAAGTCCTTTAGAATTTATATATAGGACACACCGATTGTTCTGATGTATTTATTGTTACAACTATAAGATGCAATTTGATTTTGGTACCTGCCTTGATTAAGAAGGCCTTTGAAGTCAAATTTATTCTTGGAAAAGTGACTATGAAAAAACATAGCAGAGTAGTTTTCTCTCATAAGTTTGTTGTAGAGCATGACTTATTCAAACTGAATGTTGATGAAAGTAAAAATTCTTTTGTTTATATTGATTGTGCTTTTAATATTGATGTGAGTCATATAAGTTTAAAGAAGTTGAAAAAGTTAACAAACTTTAACTTATTGATTACCTTTCATTAAAATACTTTTAATAATTGTGAGACGTGTATACAAGAAAAATGACTAAAAAATTATTTTTCAAAAAAATAATTAGGACAACAACTCTACTTGAGATTATTCACATTGATTTATGTGAACCTTTTAGAGTATGATCACATCGATGAAAGGTTCTTTCATTACCTTTATCGATGATTATTTAAGATATATATACATATATTTCTTAGCATATAAATTTGAGGTACTTAAAGTATTCAAAGAATATATATAAGAAGTTGAAAATCAACAGAGGCATATAATCAAAGTCTTGAGATCATATAGAGGTGGAGAGTACACATCTGCAGAATTTTTAGAATTTTGTAAAGACTTTCATATTGCAAAGCAAAATATAATGCCAAAGACACCTCAACAAAATGATGTAGTAGAAAAATAGAACACAAGATCTATGTTAATAGATATCTTTCTACTAAGAGTATTTTGGAGAGAAACAATAAGTGCATCTGTCTATATACTCAACAAAATATCGTGTAAAGTTGTATTATATACACCGCATGAGATGTGATTTGGAAGAAAACCAAACCTACGTCATATCAGGAGGTGGGGATCTATCGTTCATGTGAAGATCCTTGACCAGTCTAGAGACAAACTAGACAATACGTCATTGAGATATCCTAAAGGATCTAAAGAATATCAGTTTTATCATAGGGACTATGGATTGATAAAGAGCATGAATGATGAATTCTTAGAGGACACTAAGAATGATATCTTGATGAGTATGTTGCCAATCTAGATGTAGATCAATCATCATTTCAATCCATAGATGATCTTCCTGATCAAACTGAAACTTTAAGTGGATATAAAAGACTTAAGATTACAATGTCCTACTTAAAAGATTATCACACTTACGTTGCATAGGAAATATGCAATTCGATGGATTTAGATAAACTAACCGATAACTTTACTTATCAGTAGGCTATTAATTCATCTGAATCAATAGACTGAGAAAAAGCTATGGATGAGAAAATTGAATCCATTAAGAAAAACTAAGTCTGGAAAAAAAGTTATACGTTGTAAATGAGTTTTGAAAAATAAATATAAAGTCGATGGAACTATCGACAAGTTTAGGCAATGATAGATGCAAAGGGATTTTCACAAAAAGAGGGAATATATTATGTTCAAACATATTCTCCTATTGCAAAATTTATATCTATAAGAATAATATTGGCAATATCAACATATTATTATTTGAATTTACATCAGTTGGATGTAAAAACAACTTTTTTAAATGAAGATTTAGAGGAAATGATACAATCGAAAGCGTATGTTGTTAAAGGCTAAGAAAATAAAGTATATAGGTTGAGAAAATCACTATATAACCTTAAACAATCATCTCGTCAATGGTATTTTACTTTTCAAATTGCTATTATTGAACTTCGATTTGTGACTAATAAACTTGACCACCGTATATATGGAATAGTAGGAGTCACTTCATCATCTAATCGTTATATGTAGATGACATATTATTGACTCAGAATGATAATAAGATGATTGTCAAAACAAAGTCATGGTTAAACTCAAGGTTTAAAATGAAGGATATGGGAAAAACATCCTATATTTTGGGTATAAAGATTTCTCGAGATAAATAATCTAAACTTTTATGCCTAAGTAAGGAGAGATATATGAATTATATCTTAAAAAAGTTTAAAATAGGTGAATGAAAGTATGTATCTACACTTATTGTGAAAGGGGTCAAATTGAGTAAACTTGATTGTCCTTATGGACACGATAAGCCTAATGTTTTTTATGCACAAACTGTGGGTAACTTGATGTATGTTATGTTGTGTACAAGACCTGATATCAACCTAGTTGTTGATCTTGTGAGTAGATATTAAAGTAATCTTAGATAGTAGTATTGAATAGTTGTAAAAAATATTCTAACTTATCTCAAAGGAACAAAAGACTTGAAACTTTGATTTCAAGCAGATGAACTAAAGTGATAAAATACTCAAATATTGACTTTATTGTAAGCAAAGATTGTAAATCAATCTCTAATCAAATATTTTTATATGGAGGTGGTGTGGTTTCTTAGGCTTTCAAGAAACAAGATTGTATAACATTGCATACACAATAAGCTCAATATGTTACTTGCAATATGTCTGCTATGAGTACTGTTTGGATAAGTTATTTCATACATGATTTAGAGTTGGACATAATCAATGAGCCAATTATCATTTATTGTGACAACAATGCAGTAATTAATCTTATTTGGAGCGAAGCATATAACTCAAGAAGCAATCATATAATAGTTAAATATCACTATATTCATAATATGCTCAAAAGAAATGAAATAACTATATATTATATGCCAACTCATGATATATTGGCTAACCCTTAATAAAAGACATCTTAGAAGAACTAAGTGGTCAAGTGAGAGATGTAAGTAGTTGATGGCCATTATCTTCTCTAATACTTAAGTCAATCATGCACGAAGGACACTTTTCTTGGATGAGTTGTTTTTTCGAAAAAGGATAAACTTTATTTTAAACCGTTTTTTACTTTTGAAAGTCATAAGCATCTCCCGAATAAATATGGAATGACTTTTAACGAGAAGCTTTATGAGAAAAACTCAAAAGAAGAAAAAAGTAAGGTATATATACAATAAAATACAGAAAATGAAGAGTTACTTTTACACATTGCTTTCTCTCTTGTACGGATAATCTGGTCCCTCTTCTCTCTTCTTTTTCAATCTTATTTATAAGCATAGGGATTCTGCTCAAGACTCGGATCCCGAAAGCGCATATGTTGCGACCCCAACAGTTTCATCGATGTCAGAGATGGTACCGGTTTGGCTAAGAGGCATGGATGTCACCCATGTAAGACGAGCTCCGACTATCGGTCTAGAAGGCAAAGAACTTTCCAAATCCAGATTTATCTCCACTGGGCAATCCAATTAGCTTGCTTTTAGATTATCAAAATGTATCTGATTGAAGCTAATCAGATTTGCTTTTGCTGGTGGATTTTACCTTCAATACCAAGAGATAAACTTTTCATTAGTAGATTTTGAATCACAGCCAAGGGTAGGAGACAGTGGTTCGCTGCGTAGATGATAGTGGAGTATGGGTGGTGTGGTGCACACCGAGTATACATGAAATTTGGTGTTACAAACCAATCTCTCTTTCTCTCTCTCTCTCTCTCTCTCTCTCTCTATATATATATATATATATATATATATATATATATATATATATATATATATATATATATATTGTTGTCGACAAAAGCGGTGATGCAATTCTAATAGCATTTAGAGATACCCATTTCACACTTAATCTGCAAACAATAGCATAATCGATCATCGGCAGACGACAGCAGTTGATCCTCTAACACCATCCAGCTGCATACCCAAGATCCAGATAGCCTATGATGAGTTTGCGATCCGATACACAAACATACCACCTCAACAAACTAATCCGAACTAAATCATCAAAAAGTAAAAGAAGCAACTTAAAGAAAATAGAAACAGAGAAAAGATAATGAAATCAAACCTTGAAAGAAGAGAACTTCGATCCTTTTGGAAATCGGCGCGGAAAGAAGGGTCGGAATCGTGAAACAGATCGATAGGGCACCTCTCTCTCCTGATTCCAACTTATTATACTTCTGCTGTGGCTTTAAGATCATGCTATCGAATTCGAACCTGAACTCCGTCCTTCCCGCGCTTGTTCCTTCCCTTCTCCGATTTTCGGAAAAAACCCTTATCAACTTCTATTTTCAGTTTCATTCTCTTACCCTTCCGTTCGTTGAGAGAGAGAGACAGGTGCAAATGAAATGTCTTCACAGTTGCACTCTACTCCAGTATAGGGGAGTCGAACAGTGTGAGGGAAGTTTTAAATGGCAAAAGATCACGCAAAGTTCAACAATTATAAAAATACGATTTAAATGGCAAAAAATAACTAATTATACCTAAAGAATAATTTATTCATAAAGAATACTTTAAACAGTAGAACATATAATTTAATATTAAAAATAAAAAATTTAAAATGGAGACACCTCATCTTGCTTCTTTTTCAAGTTTTTCAAAATCACCGCCTTACAATACCAAGAGCATTAGCTTAACGACAGGGTGCTTTAGTGTTGTTGCACATGGTGGGAAGTTCGATTCCTTGAGGTTGCATATGTGAGTGAGTATTAGGCTTTGACCTCTTGTAACAAAAAAGAATAATCACCACCTTACAACAAGTGCTAATTTCGTGTTTTGAGGACTTTGTTAGTGTCTCTCATTGTTTACATGTAGAAAATAAGGCAACTCAAATACGATTCTTTTTTTTATCATGTCACGGAAACAACGGAATTCACAGATCATGTTTGTGTTACATTTTCTCATCATTTTTTCTTATTTTTTCTTTTGTATTGTTTTGAGTTTACGTCCAACCCAAAATATTTTTTATCACTTTGACTGGACATGAAAACGAGCTCTTTGATTTGTTTCTGTATTAATTTTCTGTATTTTACACGGAACGACCATCCCCTACAAAAGCATGGAGCAGTGCGGTGCAATCGCCAATTCACTTTGATTGAATCTTATGATATTGCTATCATATGATGATTGATATGTATTGAAATCTCTAATTTGGATCCCAAACCTTCTGCTAGCATCAATATCTAAGTCGGATCAAATAGATTTCCACATATCATCATTTGGAGTTCGGAGGTATCTAGATAATAACTGAAAGAGGAGACAGCAAAGGATAGGCAGAAAAACAGGGAATCCCAAAATTTATGGAAAATTTCAATATCCATTCTTTTTGGAATTCCGGGCGGTCGCCCCATCCCGCCACAATGTGGATTTGCCACTGAGTTTAGTAATGAACTAACCAAAGTAAAAAAACATGAAAAATGCTATGCTATATTAATGTATGTTAACACATTTAAAATTAACTTGTGCTATTAAAAAAATAAATTTTCATGCTATTAAATGTTAAAGCTTAATTTTCATGTTATTAAAAAATCAACTTAACTATGATGCCTATCAAATTAATAGTCTTTAACATCTACTCAATCAACTTAAATATTAATTTTCATGGTCATCAAAATTTAATATTTAAAATAATGTTATTGTCAATAATTAATTTTAAATATATATTTTAAATATTTAGTGAAGTTCTTAAATTATACTTATATTAAATATTTTATTTGAATGTTAATAATTTAGTATTGAAATGGATTTGCAAGATAATATAAGGTACTAAAGTTGATTTTTATAATATCATACGACACTAAACTAAAAATTTAGTACCATGTTAGCTCTAAGTTAATGCCGCGTCTTACTTACATCAGTGCATGTATCACATGAGATCCCTTGCTCATGATCTAAATGACAGAATACTAAAGTAATGAGTTATGAAACTTAGGTATTTTAAGTGATTGAAAGTGAAATACATTATACCAATATAGATTTTCGATAAATCATAAAATACTAATATAAAGTTTTCCCAATTTCTTAGATTCTTGTAGGCACTGAAGAGGCTCACACGTTTAAAAACATTCAAGAACGCACTTGGGTACAAAATGAAACATATTAAAACTCTACTAAAAGAAATGAGACTTAAAACTCTATTAACAGAATGAGATAAAAACCAATCAACTCACATATTCCTTTCTGTATAGACATCTCATGCAAAACATATGAACAATAATAGAAACCATCACTGGTTCGCATTCAAGAACATGAGATGAAAGCCCAGAATTGCGAAGATGGTTGGAACTTGGAAGGAAACAAATACTCAAGGGCTCGAAAAGATAATTCATATAGATAAGCATACCATGGGGATTTGCTACATAGTTAAACGATAGGCATTTGCAGTAGCTTATGTGATCAAATTAAAGCAAGTTATACGAACAAATGTTTTGATGAACATAGAAATTACAACAGCGTTACTTGTTGAATGGGCAGGACTTGAACAACACTATATCAACCAATATATTATATTTTCAAATATATTTAAGATCTTGTAAACCCAGATGTTAATCAGGCTCACATTCACTTAGGAGAAAGAAAAGACGATGGAGACCTTTTCCTATTTTTTGAATACTTGACAAAAAATTTTAAATATTGCAGGCCAATAGTAGTTTTTATTGTACGAAATACCGATCATCAGAGTTAAAAGAAGAAATTACCAAAATTAGGTGTAGAAAAGATAGAGAAATTGATATTTGCACACCCAAGTCTGCCTTAATATACATTGTATTCGAATAAAACCCCCAGATTTCGTTAACCATTACCTAACCACAACCTAAGTGTTTTACATCAAAATCAAGATATGCTTGCATGAAGTGTTCTACATGCCCGGATGAAGTGACAGTCCAGAATATCAAGGATGCCGGCCAGTGTCGAACCTTATGGTTGTCTATTGGTGGTGGCCGGTTTCTAGAATTGGCGTCCAGCGAGGCGAATAGCCCATCAAACTGTTTAAGGTGGGGGCGAAATATGTATTACAACCATGGATTCAATGGTGAGTTACCCCCCACCTCACCTTTATCTAAACCTGGCACTGTGGACGGGCCCTCCTCAGATCGGAAGGGGTCCACTTCCACAACCGACTCAAAGGCAGGAAGGTTTGAGACCCAAATCAAATTCATATTACATATGACTTAAAAATTTGTGAATTGAGTCTAAAAGTTTTGAAGCCATTTGGGGCCTACGAAATGGATATGTAATGGGTTTGGCTTCTGGAGCTTAAGGCAGTTGACTCGATGGCATTACCAAGGAGACAGCCCTGCTTAAGGACAGTAGGCCCAGTTCTCGAGTATGCCAAGAATGTATCGACATAGGTATCGATGAATTCATAATATCAAAGCAACTAAAGGCACGCCATTGGGACATAGTTGTCAATGAGATCAAGTTAGAAAGATTGCAAAATAAAATCATGATCTGATTTATTTATTTATTTTACATATATATAGTCGATCATAAATAAATTCGATAAAGTTTTATATTGGTTGTTCGAAGCCTAATGCAACCTTCTTCTTTTATTTGGGTTTGGGACAGATCATACAAGGGTGAACCATTACTTGAGCGGAGTTTTATATATGGGGCAACAATTAAACACATCATTTTTATGGTTAATCAACAATATGTACAAAAGTTGTTTGTGACATAAATGAAGATGCTAAGATAGAAGTGTGGTCTTATTAGAAACAAATTGGGAGTGATAGTAACATATGATAAAATGAGAGAAAATCATTTAAGATGGTTTGAGAAAATATTAAAAGAAGAACGAAAAACTAGAAAATAAAAATATTAAAAAAGAAGAAGAATATTACACTAATATTAGAAAGAAACAATAAACAATGATCTAACTCATATTGAGGTAATTATTAACATGGCATACGATGAAAGTCTATGAAAATAAAGAATCCTATAACCTACTCCATCTGATAAAAGGCTTAGTTGTTTATATATATATATATATATATATATATATATATATATATATAAACTCTTATGGCTTTTGACATAAACTTCAACGGAACAAGAATGAAATATAGCGGACGACTTTGGGGATCAAAATAAAGATGGCAACTTAAACCTCATCATGGGAAAGACACTCCGACCCTACATCAATTGAAAAGCACCTGTTGCTTTCACTTACCTCAGTCAACGCCTGCTACCACCACCCACCACATAGTACCAACATGTGGATCGCGTTTTGGGTATCTGACCCAAATCAAAACATAGGAGTAGACGACCTTGGAGATTCTGGGTTGACCGGGGCATCCTGTTTCAAATGGTGGTTTTTGTTCCATAAGAACCTGAAACCGGAACAAAAATCCCCATTCGGGGTCTGGTCCTAGGTATAATTCTAAGCATGTCAAACAATATCAGAGGCACGTAGTGAGTTGGGAGTGACGGAGCGTGCATCCATGTACGTGCTCTCGATATTAAAAAAGGGCGTTAGTGGGAGCCCATTTTCTTGCAATTAAGTCAAAATTTTCTTTGCCAACAAAGTCTTAAAATCAAAAGTGGATGAAACCAATGAATCCTTACTCAAATTGAAGTCCTCACAGATACTGAATGAGAAACGGATGTAAAAGACAACCCTTAAACTAACTTATTACAGGTAAGTATCGTCATAAAAGTAAAGTAATCGAAGGCACCACATGATGCAAATAGGTTTTCATGATGTTACATTTAAGACACTATAGTCCAACCCAATTCAGGACGATCAAGACAGTCTTTCACCATGGTAAAATTAAGAACCATCTGCTGGAGGTTGTTTGGAGCAGGTTCATCCTGGTCGCACCAAAGACGCTTTGGTGCTGCATGAAAACAAGGCTCCACACCGGTTCCAACTCTGCAACTTCCACCTTCTTCAACATCTATGAAATATGGATAAGCACCACTCAGACCAGTCGCGACATAGCCGAAGGTCGACCCTCTGCTTATGATCAAGACATGGCTCGTGCTCAACACCCACATGTCTATCATTGCCTCTTGCATGTGCTTCGAGTCATGCCTCTCTTGGCCATCTATCACCTGCCATTGCATCCTGAATCTCTTTCCACTCTCTTTCTCGATGTCGCCCATTTTCTTGTTCATCTCCTCCACATGATGCTTGTTCAATGCTGCGATGTAGACAGCGACGTGTTCGCGAATCCAGGTCGTCTTTCTGAATCTCTGGGACAAGATTCCTCCTCTTCCAGAAATGCATCTGATGATATTACTATCATATGATGGTTGATATGTTTTGAAATCTCTTATTTGGACTCCAAACCTTCTGCTAGCATCAAAGTCTAAGTTTGATCTTATAGAGTTCCACATATCATCATTTGGAGTTAGGAGGTATCTAGATAACAGATGAAAGACGTTTCTTTGAGGGAATAACAGATCAAGCAGAGGAGACAGCAAAGGATTGGCATAAAAACCGGGGACGAAGTATTGACTGCCCTGTACAGTAAAAAGGAATGGAACATTTCTAAGCCTAGAAAAGCCCATTGGGCATGAAACAGAGTCATACTCACGTACAGGAGTAGTGTGATCAAGAACTAAGTACACCGTTGTATCATTGCAGATTCCAGGTTTAATGCCAGGGTTGCCTGCACCGCAGTGATTGTCGCGGAACTCGAAGTACCTGTGCCCAAGCAACTGTTTCATGCCGGTCCTTGAGGGGACTTGGATGGTCGAACCAGGAAACGGCTCGCAGAAGAGGTCACCCCACTCTGGAAAATCTATCAGTAGAACTCTAGCAGACATGATTGCATAAAGGAAGGAGGAAACCAGTGAAATAATCCGATTGCCTAAGCCACCTTCACAAGGCCTCCATATCAAGTATCTGCAATTTGGCTTTCTCAAACTGGTATTGATGTTGTCAAGGCCCATGAACTCGAGATTCTTGCAGCGAATGTGCATGGCGAGGTATTCTTCGAGCACCCTGTTCAATTGAGGAGATGGATCCATGGCGTAGGGATATAAACTGTAGATGCTCTTTTCTTTGAATTTGCATGACATGTTCGATGGTGGTGGTGTTTGTGGAGGAGCAATTCTGTTGTTGGTGGTAGTGTTAGGGTAACCTTGAGCATCAATGGCACCCTCGAGCTGACAAAGGAGCTTCTCGTCATGAGGTAGGGAAGAGCAATGACCGAGTCTCTCTTGGACATCGTCCGGGAGAGAGTGTAGATAGTCGTATGGGCCATCAAGGGCAAAGGCGAAGATGAGACTGAGAGAAGACAGAGAGACGAAAAGCGTAAGGTATATCACCTCCTCCATTAGAACGTAAACGAAGAAGTGAAGTTTCACTTAATGGAGGAGACAAAGTCGGCAATAATCAGAAAGAGAGATGATAATCGGTCTGCATTTTCCCTACTAAAGAAGAGCAAGACGGTCCGACTGTTCAAGAACTATGGGCGATCGAAAAGTCAAATGATCGCACCATTTTTCTTCTAACTTGTGCTTCGATGCAATTTAAAATATGAATATATAGTTGACGATGAAATCAAGTTAGAAATATTCGTAATTTTTTCTGTTATTAATATATACATATAGCATTTCTATCTTTCGACAGAAATTTCGATATATATATACACACACACACGTAGCTTTTATAGCTTTGAACATAAACTTCGATGGAATACGAATGACATATAGCAAACTACTTTGAGGATCAAAATAAAGGTACTAACTTAAACCCAATTATAGGAACGAGACTCCAAGACTACATCACAAACAATTTAAAAGCACCAGGTGCTTTCACTTGCCTCAGCCAATGCCTGCTACACCACCCACCGCATAGCACCAACATGTGGATCGCGTTTTGGATCGAACTTTTTGAATTGTCTGACCCAAATCAAAAGATATGAGTAGACCCGTGAGGTTCTTGGTAAATTGGAACTGCCGGTTTTAAAATGGTGGTTTCAGTTCCATCAGAACATGGAATCTGAACCAAATAGTCTCCAATTGGGGTCTGGTAGTTCTAAGCCAGTTGAGACATGGCCAAAGGTGGACTCTCCAGTTGTGAAGCTAATAGAATACAAAGAAGCAAAGACTAAAGGGGGCATAATCTTTGCAATGGAACTACGAAAATGAAGAGTTGCAGATTCAGAAGAAGCAGTAACTGCCGAAGGGAGTTTGTTTTGGGTATTGAAGAACTATGAGAAGATTAACAAAATCAATGGCGAAGGATGAGCGCTAAGGAAGGATTGAATTCATAATTAAGGGGGGGAAATATTGTACAGGTTTGTCAATTGCACTAAAACACACCAAAAAAATCGGATTTCTCGCCATTACTAGGTATTGCCAGCCACAACAATGTTGTAAAAATAGTATATTATCCCTTCTCACAATGTTGTTGATATAGGACGAGGCATGTCAGTTGACTCTTAACACATGAATCCTTTTAAGAGGTGTTTGACTACAAGGGTTGGGACTACAGAGCTAGAAGTACACTTCCAGTTTCCATCGTAATCAAATGCAAATCAAACACCCCATGGTTGACTATGGATAATAAATTCCGCATACCTGATTTGCTAAGGAATGTATATGGTTCAGATTCAGATTTGGTTTTCTAGTACTAGTGTTGGTGGCCATTTTCGATCTTGATGACATTCACAACAAGAAATCATGAAAAAAGGGTCCTCTTCCTCGATTTCACTCACATCACAAATTTCATCATCTACAAGCTTTATCGTTGACAATGGGCTGCTTCAATCTTCAGCTCTATCATTAACGATGTAAAATAGTTTGGTTTCAGTTAGGTAATGGTTAACCAAATATGACTCATGATCACATGCATCAAATTGTGAAGATCAATAACCAAAATGTTGCATATGTTTTAGTAACACTCTTTTACTGATGAACAAATTTCTTCTATCTAAAGTTGAATCTTTCACCTCACCAAGCAATTACATCACAGCTTACCAAAAAAAAGAGTGATCACATCATAGATGATGAACAAAATATGGATAGATGCTTCAGAATAGCACATCATATGCATTGAAGGTATCATAATTGCTTCATGGCAAATTAAACTGAATTTTATGCCTTTACATTGTATTAGGCTATAGTCCAACTCCATTTACGATCAACACATCTTTCTATCATAGTGAAATTGAATAGCACCATCTTCTCCAGGCTATATGCCTTAGGTTCTTCCTGGACACACAGCAGATCATTTGGGGCAGCATGAAAACAAGGCTCCAGGCCATTTGCAGCACTGCAACTCTCACCTTGTTGCCGATCTAGAAAATATGGAGCCGCACCACTCAAACCGGCAGCGACGTAGCCGAAGGTTGTCTCGCCAGTTGTGATCAATACATGGCTCATGCTCAGTACCCACATTCCCAAGACTGAGTCTTTCATATCTGATCCATCCACCAGCTGCCACTTTACTTTGAATCTCCATCCACTTTTCTTTGCCATCGCCTGCATAGTCTCGTTCATCCCCTTTACATGCTGCAAGTCCGTCGCCGCGACATAGACGGCAGTGTATTCTCCGGCTTGGATTCTCTGTCTTAATCCTTTGGGCACTAAGCTTCCGGTTTTATAGATGCATCTTATGATGTTGGTATCATATACCGAGTTATACCAGCGAAAGTCGCCAATTTGTACTCCAATCCTCCTCGCACCATGGATGTCCAACTTAGATCTTATTGAATTCCACATAACATCATTTAGAGTAAGGAGATATCTAGATAATATGTGAAATGCATTTCTTTGAGGAAATAACACCTCAAGAAGAGGAGATAGCAAAGGATTGACATATAATCCTGGTATGAAGTATTGATTTCCATTTATAACAAAGAGAAATGGAATGTTTCTGATCCTTGCATAGCCCGTCGGGCATGAAATGGACTCATACTCGCGAATGGGAGTAGTGTGATCTGCCGAAAAGTGCAGTGTGGTATCATTACAGATTCCCGGTTTAGTACCGTTGCCGCCGGCGCCGCACCGATTAAAGAGGAATTCATGATACCTGTGCCCAACCAACTCAGTCAGATTTGCTGTTGCAGGGAAATGAATGGTTGACCCCACAAATGGCTCACAGAAGGCCTTATCCCAGTCTGGATAATCGATCAGTAGCACTCTAGCAGACAGAATTGCATAAAGGAAGGAGGAAACCAATGTAAGAATCTGATTGCCGAAACTATTTTCGCTCGGCCTCCATATCAGATACCTGCAACTTGACCTTTTCAAATTCATATAGATCTGGCCGAGGTTCTCGTACTCGAGATCTTTACAACGTATGTGCATGGCGAAGTACTTTTCGAGTAGCCTTTTGAATTGAGGAGATGGATCCATGGCATAAGGATATAGACTGTATATATTCTCGTCTCTGAATTGGCATGACATATTTGATGGCGGTGGTGGTTGTGAAGGAGGAACTGTGTTGGCGGCGGTCGTGGCAGGGTAGCCTTGAGCATCGATCGCGGCTTCGAGCTGACAAAGAGGCTTCTCATCAGGGGGCAAAGAGGAGCAATGAAAGAGCCTCTCTTGTACATCATCTGGGAAGGAATGAAGATAATCAGATGGGTCGTCAAGGAGAATGGCTACGGTGAGACTGAACGAAGACAGAGTGATGATGAATAATAGGATCACCTTCTCCATGGGACCTTGAGCATGAAGAATCGAAGACTGGAGACGGAGATAAAAGGGAAACGCACAATGAGCAGAAAGATGATAGAAATCCAGTCTTCGTTTGAGTATTCAAGAGCTGTGGGCGATTCTTTGCAAGAAGAAAATGAAAACAATAACTCCTAGTGGTTAGTCAACCAACCAATTTACATGATATACCAATTTACATGATATGTGATGGAGACTTCGTTAACTACGCTTAAGGACACTCTTGCATAACCCGTCTCAAACCCGGATAAACAATGAGGGTTAGGTTAAGCTTCTGTCTGACCACTAGGGTAAAATTTTATCAGACTTATTTATCATGAACATATTATATAAAAATATGTCCCTTGGAACACACTATGTATGCCTTTTTTAACGATATTTTCTCTTATAAGAGTTTGAAAGTCAACGGCCAAGCTTTGTCGACTTGTAAATTTCAATTTCAATGTAAAAAATAAAAATGTGTTTGTAGCTTTTCATGGATTTTGGACGTTCCGGGCATGAGTTTCAGTGGTTAGGTGTATCGTATCCTTGTGACTGGAGAACATTGTATGCATACCTTTTGCTATAAGTCCATGTGTGCATATATATAATCTCTTGATACTTGATAGGCAAAGACCGTGGTTAAGTAATGTATAACACGAAAAATTGTCCAACAGTTCCCACTCTCTCTCTCTCTCTCTCTCTCTCTCTCTCTATATATATATATATATATATATATTCTCTTAATGAAAGACGTGTCTCCTTAACTTACGTTGTTAGAAAAGAACTATCTTAACAAGAGACCTTAGCTTTAATATTTCTACAACCGGAGGCCGAAGCTGGGTATGCACGTCCGAGGAATCTACCTACTTGTGATCTACAACAGGCAAGTCAAGAGCTCTACCAGAAGGGCTAAAGCCCACAGTGCTGTGGGCTTTAATATATGACCCAATAAAGAATCAAACTTATTTAAATGTGTACCTCACGTTCATACCAATCTTTCATTATAAATCATTTTCATAAAGTTCATCGTGTGTCAAGAATTTGGTGTCGATCTTGAGATTTGACTTTGATATTAAAATAATTATTGGTACACTATTAAAGGGGTGTCCTTGATTGTAGCGCATTCAAAGATACCTTTGCTAGTGACACCCTACCTTAACGTTGTTGCTTTATTATATAGGGTTGGCTGTGCAATAAGAACTTCCTTCAAAGTTATCATCCGAGTACTCTTTGAGGTTTACTTGGCTTCAAAGTTGCGATGGATTCAATGCGGAAAGATCAACCCTGTAAGGGTGAGCCCCAAAGTTCTCACTTCTCTCTCTCTCTCTCTCTCTCTCTCTCTCTCTCTCTCTCTCTCTCTCTCTCTCTCTCTCTCTCTCTCTGAGTTTTTAGGTGAGGAACCATCGATTAATACTGATGTTCAGATGCACACAATCATGCTGGATTGATCGTGTTTTTCATGTACACTCCATTGAGTTTTGAGGCCGGATTGATTGAGTTTTGAGGCCGGATTGATTAAACATGGTTGAATCCCCAGTGACCAACTGAACTGGTCATGAAGTCTCACTGGACCGTCAGGGCATCCCATTCGGCACCCCCTGGGATTCCGATTCTCACGTTCACTCTTTTTCTCTTTATGTGTGTTGCATTAAGAAAATATATATTTTCTATTGCTCATTAATTAGCCATTACTGGATACTATGCGTACGTGGGTGCATTGCGTTCTTTGCTTTAGCCTCTTCATTTTCATACTATACTGTGCTTTTTAGATGCCTGATATTATATTTTAGAATTTTACTTCATTAGTTAGGCATAGCTTAAACAGAAAATTTGTTGCCCAGTTTCAGATGAGATGAATCTGTTTTTAATTTGCTAAACTTCAAGCACTGGGAAGAGCTGAAATTCTTTCTCAAAGTTGCTGTTTATTGACCTTGGCTGCAAACTATGACCTCAACACAAGGGTCTCGTAGTTGACAAGTCTATTTACAACTTAATATAATAGCTAAAAAATAGTTTAATGTAACAATAAAAAAACAACAAAGCTGTCCATTCTCTACATATCAAACCCCAAGTCAGCAAGTGCTCTGCAGGATCATCGCATATACAACATCCAAAAACTGCCATTACTTAATCTATCTCCAGATCAGATTTCGATGAGGAGTGAACCAAGTAAGCCAGGCATGGGTTTCATACGAATGTTTTGCCGTTTAAGAACTTTCAAAACTTCTTAAACACATAATATCGGGCTTTGTTATTTTTTTGGCTTTTAAATTGCTTAGGTTCTGCATGTGAGGGGCATTGTTGCTTTTATACATGTTCCTAGCCAATGGTGATTAAAAGCTAAGTCTAGTGCACCAATGTGGATTCTAGCATGTGGGTTCTTACAACCAAAACATGTTCATGTTAAAGCAAGTTCTGTCATTTCTAAATCTTGAGGAGAATTCTTCTTTCACAGGCGAATATCTAAAATTTTCTTGCCTTTGCAACTTCAAAAACCCACTATTGCTTGCATATTTGGTGCACATGCTGCCGGTGTTCGTGTAATTCTTGCTGCTCTTGATCAATTGCGGATTTGGTGTTGCCCCTGTAGATATACAACGCAAGATGACTTCCCTTGTTAGATACGTACGATAAAATGCTTAACTTGGTTTTTATATGTTCCACTTCCTGTGCATCTTGAGATTTGCATATATCATTCTTTGGTTTGTTTTTTTAGCTTTTCTTCATTTCAGATTATGGATGTATTTCATCTAACCTTTTGCACGTTATGTTCCAACAGCTCACAAAATCTGCAGGAGAAGTTTCAAAGTTTGCAACTATTGATCTTGTAGATATTGATTCGGAGGAGATCCAAGTCTATGTCAAGTATTTTGACATCACAATGATACCATCTATTGTCTTTTTCTTCAATGCACACCAAAAATGGACTCCGGGTATAACTTTTTATGCTTATATGAATTGGCTCTATGTACGCTGTTTTTGTTCTCCCATTTCATTGTTTCTGGGTGCCGTTGCATTTTGCAAGATGCTCGTCTTACATGTGGATGAATCTGCCTATATGTAAAGGAGAGCTCTAATGTTGGCTCATTACATATTAGCTTGTACAACACTGTTCAAATCTCTAATATGCTACAATCTGGGTAGCATCCAACTTGCTATGGTGTGACATATTTTGCTGTTAGGTGTATTATTCCCTAATAGGATAGGAACATTAAGGGGTCCGTTTGCCTTGGGAAGTTCTTTTCTGTCTATTGTTTTTCCCTCCATGGTGCCATGGCACATTTTTCTTTTTCCAAAATCATACTTGCATACACATCTTTATAAATTGTTGTTGCATGTTTTAATGGCAATATTGGATGTAAATAACGAGGCACTGCTGCCACTCAGGACCCCGGATCATACTAAGTGGATTGACGTCTTTGAGAGGAAGTAAGATTTTATTGATGTTGTTGAGGCATGTCGGTATTAGATGTAATATTTTATATATCCTGTTAAATTTTATATACAAGGACAATGTGAGATCTTTTAAGATCTGCAAATGATATGTTCAGTGTTAATACCACATTTGTCTTCTGATTCATTGATTACTATAATTCCTTGGTATCTTTTCGAGCAACTTTATTAGAAACAGTTTCAGTTTCTGATAATGTGCATTTGGACATTGGGTTCATCTGCAGGCGATCTTTAGAGGTGCTATGAAAGGCAAGTTGATCGTGAGCTGTCCTCTGCCTCCTGAGAGGATACCCAAATTGAAGTTTTTATTCAGAGACTTGTAAACCACCTCTTGGCTGATAAATCTTTTGATTCATGTATAGCCTTTGCTAGCTTTGATCTTTCTTTGTCATCAATGAGGATAGTGTATTGCTGCAATGCACATACTGAATATGGAATTCAAATCTAATGCTGATGTGGTTCTGAAGCATGAAGAAATGGTGGTGTTGCTGGATATCTGAATCCAAACCTCTATTGTTATCTCTATTCTATACGTACTTGCAACTGGATATTTTATCCAATATTCAACCCCTTGAAATGGAAATACACTCTGCCCACAGCCATTACTCTCCAAAGATTCCCCTTTTGTTGTCTAACTCTTTATCATTTCTTTCTGGCATTATTCCCGCCTTGCTTAAAGCCAAATAGTTCGATAGAATAATCTTGACCCGCCAAATGATGTTTTGTACTGATAGGATTCACTGACAGGATTACCATGCATTTTGTAGCACATGTTTCCTGATTTTCACTGAAATTTCTGGATAAACTGAAATTGTGGTTCCCATTGGCCATTCTCATCGGAATCAAATAGAATTGAGTTAGCTAGAATCGAACCATCTAAATGGAACTTGGTCCAAATAGCATCTATCGGTGAACAAGTTACTCTTTTGCACCACTTTTCACTTTTGAAATGCTTTTAATTCATTCATTTTAACATTTCCCCAATTAACCTCTTTTCTTATTTAGGTGAGAGACGGTCACCTTCGTATGTTTATCTTCTCTTTATGCAAGGGGTCTTACCGGTATTGTGGTTGTCTATTCTTTGTTAATGGTTTAAAATTCACTTTACATGAGTCTATCACTGGCTTTATCTTTGAAACAAGTAATGCAAGTTGGTCATGTGATTGCCTAGAGTCTATCTTGTTATTTTGTCCAAATCAATTGCAGTATTTTCATTTCAAATCTTAATTTTGTTTAACTTATATATGTATATATATATATATATATATATATATATATATATATATATATATATATATATATATATGTATGTATGTATATATACACACATATATACATATACATGGACACGCACACACATACATCCACCAATATCCCCGTTTCGCATTTTCCAACCATATTAGCATCCAAAACCGGAACACGAATATGGACTTCCATACGTCCGGCAGCTGAACCTTCAATACCCTTCTTGAGAGTTAACAATAAAGTTCGACAGGTATGGCTGATAAACGAACAGGCCTGCTCGTGTTCAGTTCATCTAATTCATGTTTGGTTCATGTTGAGCCCGGTTTGAGAGGCTCAAGGAGCCAAACATGAACAAGATTTTAAGTCGACGAAAACTGTTCGATTCGTTCGGCTCGTTTACCCAGTAACATGAACCAATCAAACAGGTAACCAGTCAGGTGAGACAGTGACATCGTGGGCCCAAGTGATCTTAATATACGTTAATTAGGTAATTAAGCAGAATATCGTAATTTCAGGTGGCTAAACCATATTTCCCTTAATTAAGCAACTACTTAGCAGAAAAGGACAGCTAGGAAAGAAGAAAGTTTACATAATAATCTACTTTGACTCTATGGAACACCAAAATGGTCTTCATTCATCTTTTCATTCCAATTTTATGGTTATACTTATAGTTGTCTGTTTGGATGTATTGTCACCTAAAAGTGCTGATACAGAGTTCAATATCCTCCACATAATATGATTATACTTATAATTCTAACAAAACATGTAGCTCGTGTTATAAGGTGTTTTTGTTTGTGCACTGATAGCATCTATGTGGGATGGCTTGTTCTACCAAGAATATGTCTTGTGTCATTTTGAATTCTCTTATGTTTGACCTCATATATATATATATATATATATATATATATATATATATATATATATATATATATAAAATCATATCTTTTTCACCTCCGACAATGCATTACCTTTCGGTAAACTAAATGTAATTTAAATTTTTTAAGAATTTTAAAAAAGTATGAAGGATAAGATTATTATATATCTTAAAAGTAACGGTCGAGCATGAGTGAACAATGCTAATGATGAAACGTGATTAAATCAATTAATATATATAGACAGAGAGAGAGAGAGAGAGAGAGAAAGTTTGGTATATGCTATCAATTGTATGTTTTAACATAGACAAACAAATCTCAACCATCTATCTTTTAAATTAAATAGTTGAGATTTGTTTAGATTTTTTAGGTAATGTTGCTAGATTATATCATGCTCTCTTTCTCTATCTATTATATATATATATATATATATATATATATATATATATATATATATATATATATAAGAGAAAGAAATTATAAGATCCTGTAGGAGTTATACCTTGATGGACGATTACCTTATCACATGGGAGCCCCATCACATGACAAGGACAGTGTGACCATCCCTGATCGTCTATCAAAGGCAATTAGATATGGTCCTTCAGAAGTATATAGCATATAGATGTGTGTGTCCATTGATTGTGTGCGTGTGTAGAACATATCCTGCTGGCCGTGCCTATATCTCCTTCCAGATGACAGATATAGGGACTCTACTGGCAGCTCCCTATTCGCCAGCCTACGTTAATTTGGCTTTGCGATGCCTTCCATCAATTGTGCAGCAACTCCAACTTTGTGTCGTATGTGTTGACTGTGATATTGGATTTGCAGTTCATACGTTTTGGAAAAAAAACAACGTTTTTAGGTCCTTCCTGATATTCAAGTTCTGTGTTAACTCATTCACTTGTCTAATTTACCAACAAGTAACATACATCAAAGCATCTTATCTTGAATGCACTTATTATTTCATTCACAATCAAAGTAATAAGCCTAGTATTGACTCTTGGTATAATCCAATATTAAAATAAATAATAAATAAATGATAAGCCTTATCACAAGTTGTTGCTTCATTGGGCATGTACTATATATGTATGTATATATATATATATATATATATATATATATATGTATGTATATATATATATATATATATGTATGTATATATATATATATATATGTATGTATATATATATATGTATGTATATATATATATGTATGTATATATATATATGTATGTATATATATATATATGTATGTATATATATATGTATATATATATATATGTATATATATATATATATATGTATATATATATATATATGTATATGTATATAAATATTTTTTTGTTACAAGAGGAAGCTGAAGCCTAACACACACATGCACCCCTTGGGAGTCGAACTCCTCACCAGCAGCAATGGCACTAGAGCGCCCTGTTGTGGAGCTAAGGATCTGGGTGCATATTTATTTTCTTTTTTGATAAACAAGATGGGGTTATTGTGAGAAAAGACCGTATACATAATGAGGTTATTAGCAACAAATTAGGGGTGGCATGGATAAAATGAGAGAATATCGTTTAAGATGGTTTGGACATATAGAAAGAAGATCAAAAGAAGAACCTGTAAGAAGTTATGAAAAACTAAATTTGAAAAGTATTAAAAGAGGTAGAGGACGACCACAAAAGTGTTGAAAAGAAACAATAAAGAATGATCTAGCTTATTGTGAGTTAACTGCTAATATGATACATGATAGAGCTCTGCGGAAACAAAGAATCCATGTAGCCAACCCGGTCTAGTATGGGAAAAGTCTTAGTTATTGTAGTTGTTGTTGTATAAACAAGATGGGGTTAGCGAGACCCCTACGATACAAAGAATGATATTTACACTATGCATGTATTTTAGAAAGTTGAAGTATATGTGTTTCTTCTCTAAAATCCCTACGAGTATCTCTTATATCATCTCATAAGCTTTGCATAAACCACATTAGAAATATATGGAGGTAAGGTACCAATCTTTCACCCAAAAAATCACCAACTCCCTAAGTAAACCATTTCCGAGAGAAGATAAGAGAATGAACCTCATTTCCAGTGGCGAATCTAGAAACTCTTCCGGGGTGGGCTGAGCCCATAGAACTCGCCATGGTTTATGGACTTTTAAGTTGATTTTTCAAATTTCAGGTAGGGTGAACGCCCCACCCCGGCTCAATGTAGATCCACCACTGCTCATTTCTGATTAACAGTTTTCTCAACTAGACTCGTAGCTTCAGCATGGTTGCACGCATTTCCCAACGGACCTCATTTATAATGGAAAATGTTAGTGACTCAAACATGCTCTAAACCTGAAATTGGAGGAGGTTTCAAGTTCTAGCAGACATGCAAAGTACTTATATTCAAGCCAAGACTCAACTCCTTGTTATATCAGGCTGTAATATGGAGATGCCATCGCATGGAGCTCCGATTGGAAGTGAAACTAAACGGCAAGCACTTAAAAAAGAGAGAAAATTCTCAAAAGTATTGGAAGGAAACAATCAAGTATAATCTTGCTTTTTCGAAAATAATGCGAAGTTAACACAGGGAAAAGCACGAGGGGAACTAAGAATCTGTGTAGCCGACCCCACCGAGAGCAGGAAAAGACTTGATTTTGGTCTTGGTAGACAACCATTTTCCAAATTAAATCCAACTCTAAACTTGGATCCACAATGTCGTATAGTTCCATCCATTTATTATCAAATATTTTTACTGTAGAATTGCCCCAAGATGCCTCGAATGGTGAAATAGTTTTTATCTTCTACGTAGAGACTGCTAAGTTATTCCATGGCAACTAATTGACATTCGCTACATCAAAAGGTGGAATTGGCAGAATCCAATGCGTACTGACTCATTGATCCGATCCATCTGCCAACTTTTGGCTCGTAATTGACAATCACCACTCAAGAGTCCAAGAGCCCTAATTGCAAAGTGCAGACTCTAGCACCACCACTGGATTTGGGCCCTCTGTCTGGTCAACGTTTTGAGAGTAAGGAACTCAAGCGCCCATCCAGAGGGACAGTGTTGGGCACTATTGCTTTTTTGGCATGCTTAACATGGAAGTGAGTCCACAAGAGGAAAGGGATGGTGATGATTTAAGGGGACAGTGTGCACTCATTCATATGACATCTCACTGAGCCCATGGACAACCCATTTTTACTTTGTTTATTACCTCTCTCCTGACTCTATGTTCTTGGATTTATTCAATGATGCATGGGTTGGATCTGCTCCTAGCATCACTGTGTCCTTGTGTATGAGATCTTGCATTTTTCGATTCCGATTCAGACTCGGGTCCCTAATTAGGTTACTTATTAAAGAAGATATTGCGTTATTCCAATAGAAGATAAAATAAAAGAGACATACTTTAACGTTCAAATCAATTTCTAATCGAATCTTATTTTGGTTTTGATCCCAAGCTATTGACCCCCCTATGTGTGAACATGCTGAACGTGCCAGTGAGTCTATACGGCCAACCCATTTTGCTTTGTTTATTATACTCTCTCTCTTTACTCGATGTGCTTGGCTCTATGCAATCACACATGGGGAGAGCATCAAAATTCATGCACCAACCTTTTGCATTTTGTGATATTCATGAAACTTGGTGATTGTTCGTGGATATGATTGTGAGGCTTTTGGTTCCTAAAGTTGGGACAAGTGACTCTGTTTCATGTGTAGTGAAGGATCTTCTTTCAACGTCGATATGTACCTATTCTTATAACTTCTAAGATGCTTGCATTATTAATTGGTTCTCGATAAGATCGACATATATGTGTTATATATATACATGTATATCATGTAACAGTTATTCATGTAAATGAGTCGTGATATGCAGGAAGGAGGGTTTAATATCACTGGCCATGGGATGAAATTCAAGATATTCTAAAGGAGAATACAGAATCATCCCAATGTATATAGTAAGATAAGTTCATTAGTTGACGATTGTTGGACTTAATGGTGGATTTAAGTGTTGTTGGGCCCAATTAAGCTCATGTAACATTGGTTCACTTTAATAGCCCTTAAAAGGCTTAATTGATAAATATTTAATAAAGTTGAAAGTCTAAAGTCATGTCTGTACCAGTGGATGCCTTGATAGTAGGCCGTTGATTTTTGTATGACAAGTTTGTAAAGATGATTCAATCATATAAGTGACTTAACTCATTATGTTTTATCCTTGTTTGTTTATAGCTTTCTTTGGTTCTATGCTTTTGATTGATACGGGCATGTTAATATTCATTATATGTTTATGCATATAACACTATGATTTCTTTTATTAAGGAAGACAAGAACAAACTTAGAGCAAGAGAAGAAGCAAATCTTTTTTAAGTTCTTATTCATGAGGCAAAATGTATGTCTTTAAAGCCACCGAAAATTTCTGTAGCTCACAAAGCTCGATTCGTAGAAGACGATAAAGATAACTCAGTTGACGTAAAATTTTCTATCTTCTCTTTCCGTATCAGTCGAAACTTGCTAACCATTAACCTAGTTATCGAAAATAAAATTTCTCACAAGGAGACGGTTTGTACCAAACCTTGATAAAATAAGATAATTATGTTAATTTAGTGCACCAAAATTAATTAACTCTTTCTGTATTAGCTTTCTTAAAACATTTATTAAATATTTTACCATGGGATTTGATACTTCTATTAACAGTATATCAGATAAGAACACCAAAATTATGATGCTTGTGTAATAATAGAATGGATTTGGTGAAGAACATTACGTACAGTAGCCGTTGATTCGTCTGAAATCATGGATGATGGCTGTCGATGTGAACAGAGATGGATTCTTTCGTGGCTGTGAGTTGGAAGAAGCATGAATTCTCGCCAGGGCATGTGGTTTGTGAAAGAAATGGGACACTGTTGATGAGTCCCATCATGCCCTATCACTGAGATGTCATCGCCTAGACATTATATCTGGTCCTTATATTAAAGAAAAGCATAAACAGTCCATTTTGTAGTTTTGATCATCAGAACGGCTTTTTTATTTTATGAAGTATGCGTTGCAGATGCTAATAGATTAGTACCACTGAAGCAACAACTTGGAAGGGACAACCATCTGTGTGTGTGCGTGCACGCGTGTATGTGTGTGTAAAAAATATATAGAAGTCTTCCAGTCTACTTGTATCATGCTTAATATCTGGCCTATTGTCTGTTCTAGTGTCTTACAGACATGCTTAGTCAATTTTATAAACAACAATTCTAATTACCAACTCCAGGAGAGGACTTTATGAATGATTGATAGAGAATAAACTTACTTTTATATATTAAATGCACCGGATTGAACACTTCTGTGCAATCTGCAATACTTGTCGCCCCCTTAAATGATTTATTCAGATTGAAGCCTCTCTAATTGCCTGGAGCCAAGTTACTTAAGTTCTTGACTGACAGATCGATGACAGTTTTGTTTGTGTTCATTATTAAGCAACAGCTCATCTGGCTAAGGGGTTGATTAATGTGTTGAAGGTCATGAGTTTGATACTCGGGATGTGAATCTAGCTTCGGTCTCTCCATTGTACCAAAAATAAAATAAAATAAAAAATATATATTTCAAAATCGAAACATGGTTAATCAAAATTATTCAAACTCAAAAAACATATTATATATCATTTTTATTTGCAAGATCTCAGGTTGTAAGTTCTAGTAGAGCCAATGTCTACCTAGCATCGGCTGTAACCTCGAAAAGATAGAACTCGGGTCAAATGTAATTATCTTTAAATTATTCACATTTCTTCTTGATTATATATAAGCCGGAGAAATATCAAGTTGATCGACCATTAAAATTACAGGAAATCAGGTTCCCGTGCCGATTACATGAGATTAATAACGATTAATTGCCGAGGAATTCAGAAGGGGCAGTGGTTGTTTGCTGCAGATCAAAAGGAGGTTCATGGCGAACAATCAGAGTCGAGGACGGTAACGAACGGACACATTATCTTTTTGGAGTTTTCATCGAAGGGGACGCTTACGTTGAGAAAAAGGAATGTTCTTGCTTCAAACTACAAAAATGTCCTCTAGTGGACGTCGAGACGAAAGCGCCCTCCACAACGAGTCACTGCGTCGACCTTCAGTCTCCGAGTCGTTTCACCGTTTCTCCCGACTG
Organism: Brasenia schreberi; assembly: GCA_036023115.1. NCBI lineage: Eukaryota > Viridiplantae > Streptophyta > Magnoliopsida > Nymphaeales > Cabombaceae > Brasenia > Brasenia schreberi. The sequence goes on from JAYKKT010000068.1 coordinate 16,702,286, forward strand.
GTGAGTCTGTTGATTCCTCGTGGTATACTGGATTGCATAAGAACTCCATTACATAATAAAAAACCATATATGTATCAACTATCAAACATATATTTAAAATTTACCTAATTTTGTTAAATCTAAATCCATTCAAGGAGATTGCATTTGCCACAAGGCAATATTGCGCATGTCGGTGCTCACGCTGACAATCTTCTAGATAGTCCTCTGCATTATCACCACAATAAAAAAAAAGTTCGCGATTGTTAGCCGATGTGTAGTTAGACCGAACACCCCAGACCGTGACCTCATCGTATGAGATTGGTCTTATGGTTGTTAGCTCTGCTAGCACGGGCTAGCAGTAGGAGGATCGATTGGTCCTCTTCTCGTCAAAGTTGGATATTATTTTGAGCAGAAAACCTCATTAGAATTAAGCAAAAACTTTATTTTCTATGCAATTGCCTATAAATTTGTACAGCTTGTAAACGCAGGATAAACGTGCAAACCAGACGTACCATCACTGCCTCTAAATAACCGAACCGCGTGAAACCGAACCGACTCGTAGCGATTCGGGTCGCCATCAATACTTACTATTTTCGTAAATTGGATGAGATCGGAGCATTTTGCAACAATTCCAGCAGAATGAGACAATGGAGACGTGGCGGGTTACTATGGCTCCTGAGGAAATATGACGAGGTGGGGAAATATGAAGCCGTCTGCTGACGTATGTCTGTATATTTTGTTTATCCTTCTCTCTCCCTCTCTCGCTTCGGGGTTCGCAATTCCCGAGCGGGCAGATGGCGACGAACTCCGTACGGCGTTGTCTGTCGTTCTTCCCCATCCGTTTCGTCTATTAAATGGAAGGAATGAATGAATTGAAGTGATCCACATATCGTCTAAAGGATCCGATTGATCCCGTTTTCTTCTTCTTTTTCAACTTCCTTCTCTCTCTTGTTCTTCGCCGTCTTCGTTTGCGAGTTCACCATTCTCAGAATCGCGGGAGAAATCACGGGTTCTCGCTTCCGATTCCGTGAATTGGAGAGTACGACGCTTCCCGTGGTTTCCTTCGACAGCACTCCATCGCCCGTACATTGGAACAGTGGTTTGTTTTTGGCTTTTTTAATACGCTTCATGCTTCATCATGTGGTATTTCTTGTGATTTGTGTTGGTTTTTGCGTGCTTGAATTTGGAATCTGGGAAATTGGTTGGGTTGTTGATGTTCATTGTAGTTGATAGAACTAGGGTAACTGTGCTTGTTTATGTAATTTGGTTTCCCTGGCCTTTATTTTTTCGCGTGTTTGGTTTTTTGATCTGGTTGAGTGATTAGTGGGTACGCTGCTTGTTTGAATTGGAGTTTTTTATCCTTTGGGATGACAGCAATCCAGTTTTGGGAACGGTTCAGGCACTGATGTTAATGGTGGTAGAGGTGGTTCGAATTCGAGAGGTGTGGGCATTCCTATGGCTAAGTGAGTCCGGTGGTGGTTTGCCAATTTAGAGCGTCTTTGCGTTGTTTTATTGATAAACCATGACCGACATTCAACCGCTTCAGCCGAAGCAGGAATCAAGTGAATTGAATGCCCGCGAGGCGTTCAGGCGAGGATTCGAAGAGCTTGTGAGGGATCATTTGGATTCTTGTATGTCCGTTGCGTCCTGTAGTAGCTCGCCGCACGATCCTGCAATCGGAATTCGGCACGATTTGGGCGAACGGCACTGCAGAAGATGCTTCGGGGATCGAATGCAATGCGAGTATGTTGACGTACGGTGCCTTCATGAGGATAGGCTGGAGGAGGAAGATGAAGATGGTGACCCATTGGCTCGCCGGCGACGACGATCTGATCTCGAGGGAGATGATGTTGCAGAGTCCTCTGCTGCAAGGAGGCGATATTCTCGCATTCTCAGTAGATGGGCGGCTAGGCAAGCTCAGGATATGATCACCACAATAGAGCGGCACAATCGCGAATCAGAACTGATGGCCCTTTCGCGTCTACACTCTGTATCGATGCTCGATGCATCTTTTCTGAGGGAATCGTCTGCGGGTTCGAGACAGCAGGGTGCGGTGGAGAGGCCAAGCACTCAGGCATCCTTGATCCGTCAGATGTGGCGGGAGCTTGAGGACGAAAATCTTATCAACCATGCTCGTGAAAGAACCCAGTCTCGGAATTCTGATACTGACTCCCCTAGATACAGCAGACAGGGAAGTGTCACTCCCACGCACCGTCGAAATGAGGTTAGTCATGGTGCAGAAACAGGTACCAACTTGTTGGTAAGCCATGAAGGTGTCTCAGGGACTGCCAGTGATGATTATGAAGAGCACCGATGGCTGGAGAGTGAGCATAGTGCTGCTGAGACTCAGAGGGCAGAAAGTGAACATGAGTATGGGACATGGTCACATGGCCAAACCGATTCTCAAAACAGTGAACATGGTGATCGAAATAATAGTAGGGAGCCCTCCCCAGATCTTGGTGAAGGTGAGAGAGAAAGAGTGCGGCAAATCTTTCGAGGTTGGATGACTGAAAATGCAATCAGTAACGAAACCTCTACTGCGTCGAGAATCAACAGCCCAAGAGATGAATTGCTTGGTGAAACTGAGCGCGAGAGGGTTAGGCTGGTTAGGGAGTGGGTACATATGGCAAGTCAGCAGAGAGATGAGCGTGCTGGTAGAGTTCAGCAAAGTTTGGCATCTGCTGTTGAGCCGAGCAGCATGAGGGAGCAAACAACGGGAAGAGAAACCATCCAAGAAGGGCATGCTGCTGATTCTGATGAAGGCCAACCGGAGCATATACGTAGGGATTTAAGCAGGCTGCGAGGAAGGCAGGCATTGCTTGACCTGCTGGTGCGAATTGAGGGAGAAAGGCAGAGAGAACTTCAGAGATTGTTGGAGCATCGTGCTGTTTCAGATTTTGCGCATCGCAACCGTATCCAGGTGAGTTAACTTTCATGGAACAAAATATTGAGCTGTTGCATGAGTTTTACCTTTAGGAGGTGATATTCTTAGTGGTATGATTTTCTTACATATATCATTCATATCCTCGACATCTTTAAGATAATGCCCACCACAATGGTTCACTGTTTAGATTGAAGCAAGTTACTCACATATTGGTTTCATTGTCAGTCACTTCTCAGGGGCAGGTTCTTACGAAATGGAACACCCAGTGACGAAGAAAGGCCACCATCAGTGGCAGCAAGAGAATTGGTTCAGTTAAGGCAACGTCATACTGTTTCCGGTCTAAGGTAGGCCTCAAATTTTGTTCATTAATCTCACCCGTTACGTTTGAGGCGTCTCTTATGAAACAATCTCCTGAGTAGCTGGGTCTATCTGATCCTTTTTCCAATCGAACTCTTTCTGTTCCATATATGTCTCAACCTTGTGAATTCTTCATGAGAAGGGACCTCAAAGGATATGCTACTAAGTAACTTGGTTTATCTTATCTCGCTTCAGTTGAACAACTCCTGTTTACCAGATCTCAACTTCCTGAGTTCAGCTGGATGTTTCTGATAATAATTCATTTCATAAGAAATGGTGTCAATGAGTATGTCCAGACTGCTGATTTTTGTGAAATTAATATATTTTGAGATCTGCTTGCTGATCTGAAAAGGCCAGAAAATGTTTCTTATCTGAAGTTTTCCTTTTTTTCCAATTTACGAACTGAATGCATATCTCAGTCTGAAAATAAAATTTTAATTTGAAAAGGTCTTTACCTTAAACAACCAACAACTACAGATTAGTAAATTTCTGTGTCATATGTTTCTATTGTCCAGTACCAAAATGCATGTATGGTTGATCTAATAACTCCTTTTTTTCACTTCTTAAAGATTAATATGATAAGACCTGCAGCACTGTAGTAAATGTATATTTTGCTTTTTGTGATGCATGTTAGTGCATAATAGAAGGCTGATCATCTTTTGTACAACTGCTAGTCCACTTCGATTACTAGTTAGTTTCTTCTCAAGTGCCTTGGAACGTGTAGTAGTGACAACTGTGATGATGTAGCGGTAGCATGATATTGCTATAGCTGTTCATGAGATGAAAAGGGTATTGAAAACCACTCTAGAAACGAAAATTAATTAGGAACACAAATTATTAAAATGTGCTGAACTTTCTTTATGGTTGATTGCATTCAACAAGCCTTTTATCTTTAAAATCCTAACTTCGTGGAGACAGATGCTGATGTGTTTTTTGGTGTGAAGAGAGCCATTGGTGTTGCATATTATCTTATAGAGTGTCGATGTTTACACAAGATGGGCTCCAAACATAAGACTGATAGTGGGGCCTCACAAGAAGTGGAGATTACAGCTAAAAGGGGAAGAAATTGGTGACAATTGATTATGATTGGTATTGAAGGACATCAACGGATGGACTTTAAGATTGTTAAGCTAATGTAACTGGCTAGTGGATTCTCTAGATTAGGCAGCAAGTGGCTGGCTAATGACTACTCTAGGACCTAGACACACGGTTTGCCACATAAATGTGTAAGTATCTTGACCCATATGACTCATGATGATTTCTAAAAACCGTCCTCACTGAGAACATGCAAGAGACAATACCTGCAACTTTAAATGTGTGAATAAAAAGAGGTACACATTTATGTGGCAGTACCTGCACTGGGAGAGTTTTGCTAGATCTCTGATGCATTGTGTCGAAGCAGGACAGACATGTCAATAGAAAGAGGCACTGTATCCACCATCAGAGATGAACTGTTTATACTGTGTACCTAATTTTCATTATACTATTTCACTTGCAAGCATGATCTAGGGACTCTGTCATGACTACAATTTGATAGCCTACAAAAGTGTATGTGCATTTCTTTTGTTTAAATTAAAGAACTCATGATGATCCACGACCACGTATCGTAATATATCCAAGCCAAGGAGGGGGTTGGACAAGAGCGAGGAAAAGGATCCACACTACTAAAATACGACCTAATGTTAACTATCACTATTTCCATGACTGGTACGTTATATCCACCCATCAAGATCTGTATATAGGCCGACACGAAGAATATTCTGAAACCTATTGAGGTGAACATAGTCTGCATAAAAAAATGGCCGATGATGAGTGTTAGTCTTTGGCTTGACTATCTGCAGGAGAGTATGCATTTCATGACTTAAGCATTTTAACAACTTCCACGTATTCAATGAAGGGAAACATCTTGACTTTCAATATCCAAAGCGAATATTTGAAGCCTGTCCGGTTAAATCTGGAGAAGCATCTGTAATGGTATTTGTGTAGTCCAGGAGGTTGCTTGCCTACATTTCATGTAACTTGTCAGAATTGGTAATCCTTGATTGATTTACAATGAGATGTATCTCTTTTTATGTGAAATTTACTCCATTTTCAGTCTTCGGCAAAGAACTTATCTATACCTCATGTTGTCAGGGACAGTTTCCGGTTCAGATTGGAAAACATCTATCGAGGTCAAACAGGCAATCATTCCAACTCTGCAGAAGGTGATGCAATAGATGTTTCTCGAACTGATAATTCGAGGTCAACTTTGGTGGTTCAAAGTGAAGCACAGAACAGGCCTCAGCAAAGCAATGAGGAATCTCGTTCACATCCAATATCACAACATATGGATATCTTGGTGGAGAACTCACCCACTCAAAATGCTGAGGGAGAAAATGAACAAGAAAGATCTAGAGAAGATACGGGAAGGGATTGGCAAGAATCTTCTATGGTCCTGGTCAATGAAGGTCAATATGGGGTTACATCAGGGATGCAAGACCAACTTCAGGGTCAAGCACGAACAAATGAACTGGAAGATACAGATGGAGGTACCCTTCAAGAACATGACAGGTGGAACGAGACAAATCTTCAGGATGTTGGAAATAATTGGCAAGAAGAACCTGATGATACTTCGAGAACTCAAAGGAGTTACACAATTGGAAGAGTTAGTGGATTTGAGCCTCCTCATGATGACAATGTGTATAGTGTGGAACTGAGGGAACTCCTTAGCAGGTTTCTTTCTCATACCATCAGCAAGTTATATCTTCATTTCAGTCCCTCTTTTTAAACCTTTTGAGCTGTGTCTTGCTGTTTGGAACACTTCTGGAGAGTAGATATCATTTTCTGGTGATGTGTTTTCTTGCAGGCGAAGTGTTTCAAACCTTCTTAGAAGTGGATTTCGTGAAAGCTTGGATCAATTAATCCAGTCATATATTCAAAGGCAGAGTCAAGCCCCTGTCGACTGGGATTTGCAAACTTTACAGCCCCATGAGTCACCTCAGGAGGAAACCCATGGTCAGCCAGGAGAAAGTGATCAGAATGAGGATCCACCTCGCCCTGCCATTAGACCTATAATGACTCTGCCCAATCCTCCTTTACCGCCACCTCCACCTCCACCTCCACCCCTTTGGCATCAAGATGTGCAAACTAGTAGCTGGTCCAGGCAAAGTTTGCAACGTTCTGAAATGGTAAGTATGGCTTTTTCATGTTTATGCATTATGTCCAGCTTTGGTCACCAATGCTGTCAATTTTGGTGGTGAACTGTAAACAGTGGGAAGGAACCTACAAACTAACACAAATGGTCAAAATTTGCTATGGTGAACGAAGAAAGACTAATTAACTCCTATTATAGGAGAAAAAACAATTTTTAATTTAAAATATCTAAAGTGAATCTTGAAAAGCCATTATCTCAACTTATGGAGATAAATAAGGGATAAGCAAAAATCCTCTCAGCTATTTGGGTATACCTGACGATGGGTATACTTTCCCTTTTCTGCATAATTGTAAGTTTTCACTGTTCTTGTAATGGTGGATTCTTTTCTGGAAAATAGGCTGAAGGTGGGATTGATATTGACGATGTTCTTGGGGAATGTCCCATATCGATTTGCTTGTCTCATATACATGCGTTTGAGTACTGTTGCATCTGACCTTGTTTTTGGAAAATAATTATATGGGCCGTAATTGATCATAGGTTAGTTGTAGAATCTGTCTAGTTGTTTCACCTCTCAGGTGTCTGTACATGCTCCAAACTTCTGCTTGGAGATCTCCTGGGTTCAACCGATCTTGTGGAATGTTGTAGACTTTCTCTCTCCTGGACTGACCTTTGAGGCATGTCTTGTATATGTCTGTTAGTTCCTAGAACAACTGCTCTCTTCATTCGTTCATCAAAAAAGTATCTCTCTCTCACATACACATATACATGTGGGGCATGTGGCTGGATTTGTGCTAGGAAAAGGTGTTTTGTGTTCATATTCTGTACGTTTTACAAGCTATATTCCATGTTCGATATTCTAAAGGCAGTCCAACATGCTAATACGAGCTGTTCTATAAGCTAAATTTGTCTTCATGAGATATGACCAGTCAAATTCGCAAAGTACTGACTGACACGGGTCAGATATGTAACCATTTGACGCTTTGGATGTATATTGTCGATCACCAGATACAGTGCAAGAACCACGGCCAAATCCAAGTCAAGGAGTCTATAGTAAAAGTGGAGTTTGGTAGAGACCCAGGAAGCTGCATCCACTTTTCAAAATCTGGATATGCTATCACGCTCTCAGTATGCCCCTTTACATGCCTAGGGTGTGGCCTCTAAAAGCTTGCTGCGTAAACCATCCTCCATAATCTCCAAGGAAAGGTCGTCCCTGCAAAAGAATGACAAAACAGAAAAGGAAACATGGACTGAGCAGAAGGCTCGATTGTCCCATGCTGTTGGGGATCCAATTGACGGTACTAAAAGCAGAAAGGGTTGTGAAGGATGAACTCTGTTTCTGAACTTCTTGAATTGTTTTTTTGGCCATTTTTTATGTTTTTTTCAAAGTTTGGCCCTTTGTGATATCATCTATACTTCTTCTGCATAAGGTTATTATCTGATGTTTTGGGAGTTGTACTGTGTATTCTTCCAGTATATTGTTTTTCTTAGTGACTGACTCTTTAATCAGTGGACTCTTTTAGCTAAACTTATTCTTGTTATCACCTCAGGACTGGGAGATAATTAATGATTTGAGAGCTGACATGGCTAGGCTTCAGCAGGGGATGAGTCACATGCAACGTATGTTGGAGTACTGCATGGATATGCAATTAGAGTTGCAGCGGTCGGTTAGGCAGGAAATGTCTGCCGCTTTAAATCGCCACAGTGGGGGGAAAGGTCAGTTACACTAAGTATGCATTAGTCTCCTGAATCATGTTTTTTAATAGCGTCTGATCTGGTTTGGTGAAATTTTGGTCATTCTTGAGGTTTTTCTTTGTCTTTTCATACAAACTTTTTGGCTTAAAATGTGGGATTCCTTTGATGGTACATTTATTTTTTTGGTCCTGGAAGGGTGAGTCTTTCTTGGGTACCAGGAAAATAAAAGAAAGCTTTAGCCTTGTCCCCCCCTCCTTTTTTGCTGTTACTGCATCGACCTAAAGGTGGTCCATGTTTTATGGTTAGGGATGGCAATGACCCATGCAACCGCAACCCAACCCAGGTTTTGGTTCGGGTATGGGGATAAGATGCCCCCAACCTGATATCTGACCTACACAAATATCTATAAAGAAAGATAGTGGTAATGCATAATATATTTCGGTACATAATCTTGTATAAACATCTTTATCGTTCGATTGGCATCAATTGGCATGAAAATGTTGGAGATTTAAATTAGGTCCATTATACTTTTGTATGTTGGCTTAATACATAAACATCCCTATGTGCGGTAAGTTTTCTGTTTTATCACCTCAACCATTCATTTCAAATATCGAATGGTGGAGATGTTTATATAAGATTATGCATCAAAAGATATTATGCCCCCCCCCCCCCCCCCCCACTCTCTCTCTCTCTCTCTCTCTCTCTCTCTCTCTCTCTATATATATATATATATATATATATATATATATATATATATATATATCCTGTTTTTACCCAGTTACCTGTTGGATAAGAGAGGACCCTATTCTGTACCAGCCCATTAAGGTTCGGGTTGGGACTGGATATAAGAATAACTGTCCCTGACCTACCCTATCCATCCCTACTTAAGCTTAATCTGCTTGAGTTTGTCTAAATTTCTTCTCTGGATAGGTAAGGAATACTGCTGATCTCAGTAGGCAATAGAAAAGAAAGGAAAGAAATGTAATAAGAAAGGTTGAAAGCTAGATCATTCTTATGCTACCATCTTACTGCATTATGGGGAAATCCGTTTGCCTTGGAGTTTCAGATCCAGCTTATCTTCCAGGAGGATAGTCATCCCTGTCAAGTCTCTAATTGGTCATTCTTTGTGGTACTGCATCTGCAACTCTTGGTGGTGTTCGTTGTTAACATGTAATAGGCTTGTTGGGTCTTTAGGGCCCAGCAGTACCACCTTGAGGGTCCTTTGGGACTGGCCCTCAAGGGTCAGGTGCTCCCTTGTCCTCTGTCATTGATTGTAATAAATCCTCTATAAATAGAGGATGTTGGGCATGAAATAAATTAGCTTTTGGTTTGCTCACTTGACTTGTTTGGTATTGTGTCTATTCGGTTTAACTTGTGGATCAAGTGTTTGGTGATTTGATTTGTAAAAATCTTTGTGATCATTGGTGTTTGGCTTTGTGGATATTATCGGTTATATCGTAGTATTATTTTCACATGGTATCAGAGTTAGAACGGTCCTTTTAAAGTTGTGTTAGGATTCATGCCGATTGTGGAAAGATTCTCAAAATCGGGCGTTGTTTCAGCTATCTTGAAGAAATCAAGGTATTCTTCATGTTTCTTAAAAAAGTAAAACATTTCGCTGTTTGTTGGTTCCCAATTCATATCTAAGTTGGATACATACCGTGACAAAATATTTTATCTTTAAAAACTATTGGGACTATATTGATTGTATGATCAAGGAGCCCAAATGGATAGAAGAAGGGTTTTATGATGATGAGTTTCTTAAGATGCAAGTGAAATACAACAACAACAACAACTAAGCCTTTTCCCATACTAGACGGGGTCAGCTAGCAAGAGAAAAATAAACAAAAATTTAAAAAATGAGAGAAATAGAATACCAAAATCACATGGATTATTGACTAAAATGTCAATGAAAAACTCGATAGTAGATTTAGCATGTTTGATAATGCGTATGAGACTTTGGAATACCTTAGGAAAACTCATTCTCAAGACAATTTTGTTTTTTTAATAAATTTGATAGGAAAAGATGATAATGTTTCATGAGCATTAAGGAATATTAAGTTTTTTCTATCTATGGAACCAACTTAAGAGTTTTGACAAATTCGAAAAACTTTAAAGCATGGATGAATTTCAAGAATATCTTAACAACCAATATTTCTTCTTGTTTATACGAGGATTACGAGATGAATTTAAGAACATAAGATCCAATTTTATACGTAAAAAAGGCGAGACCTAAAAGTTGTGAGATATTGACCGATTTAGTTATGAAAGAAACTAGATTTGGAAATATGAGAGACAATAAATAAGTGGTTCTTATCACAAATAGACCCAAAAATTATTTGAAGAAATATAAGCCTCTACACTCCAAAAATAGTGAAGGAAATGTACAATCCAAGGGTAATGTAATGCCTTGGCCAAACATGAGTACGATTTATCATTATTGCAAAGAGAGGGAATATATCAAGACCTCGTGTCCTCCCTTGTTGAGGAGGTTTCATCAAGTGACTGCTATTGATAACAAGGAAGAAGTGATACCTTCAAGAATCTAAGGCCTACATTGAAGAAATATCCAAAGAGAAGGCAAGCATCTCCACGTAAGTGTTATCAACTTCTTTAAAAAATCAAGGTATGCTATCGTTTTTAAATTCTGGTGTTTCATTTCGTATAACAAATTAATATAAATTGTTAGAAAAATGCACACAAGTTAGAACATAAGTGTTTATGGCTTATGGAACTAAGCTTGATGTTAAAGAAATTGGTAACTTAGAAAATAGTTCTTTTAAAATATAATCTTCTTTCGGTTTCTCAAATTTGTGATAATGATTGCATTGCTACCTTCTCACCAAATGGATGTATGGTGCAGAATCATCTATCGAAGAAGTTGATTCGAGAAGGACATAGAGAAGGTGGTATCTATGCCATGGATAATTTAGCTATGACAAATTTTGAAACATGTGGAATTGCTATTAATGAGTTTGGTCTTTGATACAAAAGATTGGGACATCTTGATGTAAGTAAAATGAACAATTAACCATGGATAAAGACTAATGAAAAGAATCATTTCATTTGCAAAGATTGTATATTTGGCAAAACACATGGTGAAAGAACTCATATCACAAAGAAGGCTTTCGAATTAGTGTACTCCGATGTTTGGGGACCCGCTCCTATAACTTAAAAAGGAGGAGTGACATATTATGTTAATTTTTTATATGATTTCACTCGACACACTTGGATATATTTGTTGAAACATAAATCGGAAGTTTTAAAAAAATTGATCTTCACAATATGATTAAGACTTAATTAAAACTAATATCATGATTTTAAGAACTGACTCTGGTGGTGAATATCTTTTAAATGACTTCAAAAACTATCTTCAAGAAAATGGAATTTTGCATAAAAAATCTTGTACAAAAACTCTCCAACAAAATTATTTAGCCAAAAGAAAACATAGACATATTATTGAAACTACTAGAACCCTGTTGATAGCAAGTAAAGTTTCTAAATATTTGTGGGCCAAAGTTGTTTTAACATCCGTATACTTTGTAAATAGGATGTCATCATCTAAGTTAGGTAATTGTTCTCCTGTTGAAAAATTTATTCAAATAAACCTAGTTATAATTGGTTAAAAGTATTTGGATGTAAGTGTTATATTTATACGGATAAGAGTGACGAGTTAGGATCCAAAACTATTGAATGTGTTTTTTCCCTTACATTGCCGGTCCCAAGCCCGGATAAAGGAGGAGGGTTGTGTTAGGCTTTCGACAGCCAACGTAAAACTTTGTCGGATTTTTACAACATGGATTACAAAAATTATGAGCATTGCTTTGGGGTGTCCCCACCTAGCGACGTGCTGCATAGCCCGAATGCAGTAAGAAGTAAGCAAGGGCCACTATATTTTCGCCCGAATGTAGTGAATCAATTGTAGAGAGGGTTCCCACGTCATGAACGTGTGTTGGTAAAGAAGTTAGTCCCGCTACATTGCCGCCCGAATGTAGTGAAAATTTTTCAGAGAGGGTCTTCGCATTTTGATTATGGACGGATGCGGGGGATAAGGAAGCTAGTCCTAGATAATAAGATTCGTATTGGTTCTTGGAATATCGGAACATTATCTGGTAAGCTAATGGAGGTGTTAGATACTATGATTCGGAGAAAGATTCATATTCTATGTTTACAAGAGACAAAATAGGTTGGAGATAGAGGATACAGGTTTTAAATTATGGTACTCAGGTAAAGAAAAGGCTCGAAACGGAGTTGGTATTATCATAAATAAAGATTTAAAGGAGAGTGTAGTAGACATACAACGATATGGTGACCAAATCATGACGTTGAAATTAGTGTTAGGAGCAGAGGTTTTGAATATAGTTTGTGCTTACACACCCCAAGTAGGAGTAGAAGATAGTATAAAGACAGTTTTTTGGGAAGAGTTAGATAAGGTGTTTCAAAAGATTCCACAAAGGGAGATGATTTGTTTAGGAGGAGATTTAAATGGACATGTTGGTAAAGAGTCATTAGGATATCAAGGGATTCATGGAAACCTTGGTTTTGGGGATATAAACGAGGAAGGTAGGGAGATTTTAAATTTTGCTATGTCATTTGATATCTTTATAGTCAATACAATCTTCAAAAAACGAGATGAACATTTAATTACTTATAAGAGTGGCTTATCACAAACACAAATTGATTACTTTATTTGTAGAAAAAAAGATAGAGCGTGTTGTAAAGATTGTAAGGTAATTCCAAGAGAAAGCTTAACCACCCAACATCGACTTTTAGTTATGGATTTACAAATAAAAAAATGGACAAAGAAGAAAAGAGTGCATCGAGCTATTCGGACTAAATGGTGGAACCTCAAAAGCGAGAAAGAAGATATATTTAAACAGAAAGTCCTTCAAGGAGATGTTTGGAATTATGTTGGCACACTCTGTGATATGTGGAATAATATGACTACACATATTAGGAAAGTGGCGAAAGATGTGTTAGGGGTATCTAAGGGAGGTGTACCGGCACAAAAAGAAGCTTGGTGGTGGAGTGAAGTAGTACAAAATAAAATCAAGGCAAAGAGGGCATGTTACAAATTACATTATGCTAAGAAAACTAGTGAAACTTTAGAAGCTTATAAGAAAGCAAAGAAGGAAGCGAAAAAGGCCGTTAGTGAAGCAAAAGCTAAGATTTGGGATGACTTATATAAAAAACTCAACTCAAAAGAGGGTGAAAGAGATATTTTTAGGATAGCTAGGGCTAGAGATAAGAAAACTAAAGATCTTAATTATGTTAGATGCATCAAAGATAGGATGAAAAAATTCTAGTGGCAAATGATGATATAAGAAATAGATGGAAAAACTATTTTTATAATCTTTTTAATGAAAATAAAGATGTTAGTATTAGTTTAGGAGATTTAGCCAAGTCAGAAAAGTATATAAATCACAATTTCTACCGACGTATTCAAAAGAATGAAGTCAAAGAGGCTCTTAAATATATGAAGAGTGGTAAATCGGTAGAACCAGATAATATTCCTATAGAAGTTTGGAAAATACTAGGAGAAATGGGAATCACTTGGCTCACAAGACTATTTAATGAAATATGGAAAAACCAAAAGATGCTCGAGGAATGGAGAGCAAGTACACTTATACCCATATATAAGAACAAGGGAGACATTCAAAATTGTGTGAATTATCGAGATATCAAGTTAATGAGTCATACTATGAAATTATGAGAAAGAATTATCGAACGTAGGTTAAGACAAGTATCAAGTACAACAAAGAACCAATTTGGATTTATGCTAGGCAGATCTACTATTGAAGCGATTCACCTTTTGAGACGTCTTATGGAACATTTTAGAGCAAAAAAGAAAGACCTTCACATGATATTTATTGATCTAGAAAAAGCTTATGATAGAGTACCGAGGGAGGTTCTTTGGAGAACTTTGGAAAAAAGAGGTATCTCATTGACATATATTAATCTTATAAGAGACATGTATGATGGTGCAAAAACATGTGTGAGGACTCATGAAGGAACGACAGACTTCTTTGAATTTAATATTGGGTTACATCAAGGATCAACTTTAAGTCCATACTTATTTATAATGGTGATGGATGAGTTAACAAAACATATTCAAGATGAAGTACCTTGGTGTATGTTATTTGCAGATGACATTGTATTAGTGGAGGAGTCTAAGGAAAAAGTTAATAGAAAATTGGAACTATGGAGAGAAACATTAGAAAGCAAAGGCCTCCTGCTTAGTAGAACAAAGACAGAATATATGGAATGTAAGTTTGATCATTTGGTTACTTCAGAGGACATGAAAATTAAAATTGACACACATTGCATTCCCCAAAAGGAAAGTTTTAAATACCTAGAGTCAATTTTTCAGAGTGATGGAAGAATTGATGTAGATGTTACACATAGAATTAATGCTGGTTGGTTAAAATGGAGAGGAGCATCAGGTATTCTTTGTGATAAGAGGATACCATTAAAGTTAAAAGGTAAATATCATAGAGTAGCAATTAGGCCTGCCATGTTTTATGGTTCTGAGTGTTGGGCAGTTAATCATCAACATGTACAAAAGATGTCTGTGACAGAAATGAAGATGTTGAGATGGATGAGTGGTCATACAAGAAAAGATCGTATACATAATGAGGTTATTAGAAACAAATTAGGAGTGGCACCAATAGAGGATAAAATGAGAGAACATCGTTTAAGATGGTTTGGACATATAGAAAGATGATCAAAAGAAGAACCTGTAAGAAGGTTAGAAAAACTAAATTTGGAAAGTATTAAAAGAGGTAGAAGACGACCACAAAAGTGTTGGTAAGAAACAATAAAGAATGATCTAGCTTATTGGGAGCTAACTGCTAACATGACACATGATAGAGATCTGTGGAAACAAAGAATCCATGTAGCCGACCCCGTCTAGTATTGGAAAAGGCTTAGTTGTTGTTGTTGTTGTGGTATTGATAAAAAAGGATGTAGATATTACAATTCAAAAGAAGATAAACTCTATGTGTCTAGAGATGTCAAATTTATTGAAGATTGGTATTATTATGAAGATGAATAAAAAAACACCCAAGATAATTATATGTTTTTGGATGATATCATGAATATAAAGTTAGATGTCAATAAGGAAACACAAGAAGAAAGTATGGTCCAACTAGAGTGTGACCCTAGAGATCAAGAAGCTAGATAAGAAATCATAAGACCTTTTGAACATTATTATATAAGAAGAAATAGATAAAATAACAATATCCCAAGCAAAAGAGTCATAAAACCTCCTCAAAGATTTGTGTTTTGTGTCTTATAAAACCTTTTAACCCCAATATAGAAATCACATAACAATCATATTGAGTATCTATGAACCTAAACATTATGACCAAGCAAAAAATAACTTAGAATGAAGAAAATCTACGAATAATGAACTAGAAGCACTAGAAAAGAATGACACTTGGGATATTGTGCTTAAACCCAAAGAAAAAAAAGCATTAGTTGTAGGTGGGTCTATAATATGGGATTGACTATGAAAAAACTTTTGCTCATGTTGCTAGTATAACTATTGTTCGCATATTGATTTCTATTTGTGTTATTAAAAGCTGAAATATATATCAATTGGATATTAAAAATGCTTTTTTGAATGATAATCTTAGTGAAGAAATATATATGGCTTTTCCTTTGTGACTCAATGCTCCAAGTGATTATATTCTTAAACTAAAAAAGGTATTATATAGACTTAAAATAAGCCTCTAAGGTTTGGTTTGATAGATTTTAAAATTTTATGCGTGCACAAAATTTTTGCTCTTATTATACTTATGTTGCTTTGTTTGTAAGGATAATTGATGGAGATATCGTGATCTTACTTCTATATGTGGATGATATGATCATTGTTTGAAATGATGAGAATGGGATATTGCAAATCAAAAGAGACCTTCATGAAGAATTTGAAACGAAGGATCTGAATGTACTTAATTACTTATTGGGAATAGAAGTAACTTGTAATGACAACAACAACTAAGCCTTTTCCCATACTAGACGGGGTCGGCTACATGGATTCTTTGTTTCCACAGATCCCTATCGTGTGCCATGTTAGCAGTTAACTCCCAATAAGCTAGATCATTCTTTATTGTTTCTTTCCAACACTTTTGTGGCCGTCCTCTACCTCTTTTAATACTTTCCAAATTTAGTTTTTATAACCTTCTTAAAGGTTCTTCTTTTGATATTCTTTCTATATGTCCAAACCATCTTAAACGATGTTCTCTCATTTTATCCTCTATTGGTGCCACTCCTAATTTGTTTCTAATAACCTCATTATGTATACGGTCTTTTCTTGTATGACCACTCATCCATCTCAACATCTTCATTTCTGTCATAGACATCTTTTGTACATGTTGATGATTAACTGCCCAACACTCAGAACCATAAAACATGGCAGGCCTAATTGCTACTCTATAATATTTACCTTTTAACTTTAATGGTATCTTCTTATCACAAAGAATACCTGATTCTCCTCTCCATTTTAACCAACCAGCATTAATTCTATGTGTAACATCTACATCAATTCTTCCATCACTCTGAAAAATTGACCCTAGGTATTTAAAACTTTCCTTTTGAGGAATGCAATGTGTGCCAATTTTAATTTTCATGTCCTCTGAAGTAACCAAATGATCAAACTTAAATTCCATATATTCTGTCTTTGTTCTACTAAGTCGGAGGCCTTTGCTTTCTAATGTTTCTCTCCATAGTTCCAATTTTCTATTAACTTTTTCCTTAGACTCCTCCACTAATACAATGTCATCTGCAAATAACATACACCAAGGTACTTCATCTTGAATATGTTTTGTTAACTCATCCATCACCATTATAAATAAGTATGGACTTAAAGTTGATCCTTGATGTAACCCAATATTAAATTCAAAGAAGTCTGTCGTTCCTTCATGAGTCCTCACACATGTTTTTGCACCATCATACATGTCTCTTATAAGATTAATATATGTCAATGAGATACCTCTTTTTTCCAAAGTTCTCTAAGGAACCTCCCTCGGTACCCTATCATAAGCTTTTTCTAGATCAATAAATATCATGTGAAGGTCTTTCTTTTTTGCTCTAAAATGTTCTACAAGACGTCTCAAAAGGTGAATCGCTTCAATAGTAGATCTGCCTGGCATAAATCCAAATTGGTTCTTTGTTGTACTTGATACTTATCTTAACCTACGTTCGATAATTCTTTCTCATAATTTCATAGTATGACTCATTAACTTGATATCTTGATAATTCACACAATTTTGAATGTCTCCCTTGTTCTTATATATGGGTATAAGTGTACTTGCTCTCCATTCCTCGGCCATCTTTTGGTTTTTCCATATTTCATTAAATAGTCTTGTGAGCCAAGTGATTCTCATTTCTCCTAGTATTTTCCAAACTTCTATAGGAATATTATCTGGTCCTATCGATTTACCACTCTTCATATGTTTAAGAGCCTCTTTGACTTCATTCTTTTGAATACGTCGGTAGAAATTGTGATTTATATACTTTTCTGACTGGCTAAATCTCCTAAACTAATACTAACATCTTTATTTTCATTAAAAAGATTATAAAAATAGTTTTTCCATCTATTTCTTATATCATCATTTGCCACTAGAATTTTTTCCTCCTCGTCTTTTATGTATCTAACATAATTAAGATCTTTAGTTTTCTTATATCTAGCCCTAGCTATCCTAAAAATATCTCTTTCACCCTCTTTTGAGTTGAGTTTTTTATATAAGTCCTCCCAAATCTTAGCTTTTGCTTCACTAACGGCCTTTTTCGCTTCCTTCTTTGCTTTCTTATAAGCTTCTAAAGTTTCCATAGTTTTCTTGTGTAACATGCCCTCTTTGCCTTGATTTTATTTTGCACTACTTCACTCCACCACCAAGCTTCTTTTTGTGCCGGTACACCTCCCTTAGATACCCCTAACATATCTTTCGCCACTTTCCTAATATGTATAGCCATATTGTTCCACATATCACAGGGTGTGCCAACATAATTCCAAACATCTCCTTGAAGGACTTTCTAGAAGTAACTTGTACGTCGGAGGTGATGGGGACCAAATTGAGAATCATATACAGAAAAAAGTTAGAAAATCTCATTCCATACGAACAAATGATAGGAGTTTTAACGTATCTTACCATTACTCGACTAGATATAGCACATCCAGTAAGTCAATTTCAACAAGCTCCCACCAGTATATACATGAGTGTTATTATGCGAATTATGAGATACATAAAGGACACACCTGAAAAGGGGATAATTCTAACCTCATCTTCTTTTAAATTAATTTTCTATATTGATGCTGGTTGGAGTGAGTATGTTAATTATAGACATTCTACCACTGTTTTGTGTGTTTTTAGGTGATTCTAATCTCTTAGAGACGTAACAACAACATAAGATATCCCTATTATCTACAGAGGAAGAATATAGTCATAATCGCTACAACAATTGAGATATCATGGATCACCGAACTACTAGCAAACGTGGAAGTTGCTTTAGGGAAACCTACATAATTACTTTATGACAACAAAAGTACCATGTATGTTGCTTCGAACAATACATTTCATGAACGAACCAAGTACATTGAGATAGACTATCACTATATTTGGGAGTAATGTTTGAGTAAGAAGTTGAATTTATGTTATGTTCTTTAAGAGCTATGACTAACAGATTTCTTCACAAAGTCTTTCACAGCCTCTAGATTTATGTTTTTGTTGGATAAAATTTCGGTATACACATCACAAATTTGAGGGAGTGTTAACATGTAATAGGATTGTTGGGCCTTTAGGGCCCAACAATACCACCTTGAGGGCCCTTTAGGACTGGCGATCAAGGGCCATGTGCTCCCAATGATTGTGGGCCCTTTGGGACTGGCCCTACAGGGCCATGTACTCCCAATGGTTGTATTACTAGCCGTTGGGACATTCCAACAGCTAGTAATATAGCTATTGAGAGCAGCTGCTCTCTTGTCCTCTCGTTCATTGTAATAAATCCTCTATAAACAGAGGATATTATCGGCTACATTGCATTGCCATTTTCACAGTCCGTTTATCAGCCCTGATTGACATCAGCTTTAGTAGCTGTCTCAGAGGAGCAACCCTTCCAAAAGGGGATGCTGTTTTTTCACATTGACAAACTTATTCCATCTTTATGTTTGGCTAGTTTTTTATTCCTTTCTGTTCAGTCATAGGAGCAGTAACAAATTATATACATTAGAGAATGTGTTGGGAGAAAGATCTAAGCGTCACATGCCTTCAGATTTCAGATTCTGCAGCTGCTGGCTTTTGGCCTCTATAACTGTGAGAATCAACTGAAGGTTTTTATTCAAAAGTTGTGAGTTCATGCTTTCTAGTAAATATCATCCAACTATTACTCGGAATCCTTGTCGTAACACTTCTCAATGTGATACTGGTATCCTGTATTGCTCGAGGCATGCAAGTAGAGAAACAAGAAATTTTAAGACATGCTTTTTGCAGGATCAGGAGAAGAGAAGACGGAAGATGGCTCAAAGTGGAGGAATGTTCGAAAAGGGACGTGTTGTGTTTGTTGTGACAGTCAAATCGACTCTTTGTTGTACAGGTATGCTCTGTTATTCATCCCTCTTTAGAACGTGCGATATACTTACAGTGTATATTTGTTGCTGAATTATGTGATGTCTTTGGTTTTCAGATGTGGGCACATGTGTACATGTTATAAATGTGCCAGCGAGTTGGTCCGGAGTGGAGGAAAGTGCCCACTCTGTCGTGCGCCAATTGTTGAGGTGATTCGAGCTTACTCCATACTGTAAAAAGCAAAGGTTTTTGTCATTGTGACTCTCTCTATATATATTGTTTTGGAAACCACAGTGTATGAGCAGGTCAATAGCAACGGCTCCATATCTTGATGATTTTATTTAATAAAATCATTGATTAAAGATCCGCTTCCTTCCTTTCTGAGAACTTCGTTACGGAGGTTTTAGTTTATAGACTCCTATGTAGCAGCCTGCATAGAACAGTATACGGATGTGAGTGGCCTGTTGTGAACTTGGGAATAGGTTGTGTTCTGTTACCTTGTAATATCACACGACCTTACAGATAACAGCAACAATTTGTACAATGAAAGGATTCTTCATAAGTTTGGCAAATATATCAAATATAACCTTATTCTTGGTATGTTTAAATCGCATTTACTAGTCTACTGGCAAATGAGCCAAGTGGGGCTCGAGTACAGCCAAGCTCGACTCGCCTTGTTTAAAGAAATGCTTGGCCTGAGCTATGTCTGAGCAGCTCCACCTCAAGCTTGTTGGCTCATAACAGGATCCTTGCTGTTGAGGTATTAGTTATATATATTGTATTTACTTAGAACTTTTTTTCTTTTGGAAATTGGACAATATTTTGGGAGTACTGTTAGGCAAGACCCTTACCAATACAAAAAATATATACAGGATATATACAGGATACACAAGAAGGAAGTCATGTTACCTTCAAACAAGAGAAAGATAATCCAGCTGCCGAGATGTCGCAGAACCGCAAGAATGAGAGCAGCTCCTAATGGTTATTGTGCATGACTAATGTCAAAACAAGGTTGTATGCAGTATAGACCAAACAGAAGCAACACTTCCACTGACTGCTCTTCAAGCTACTGTCCTACCTCCCGGCTTCAGAAACTAGGAAATCTAACAAATGGGGAGGAGACCGATACCAGGTTCTGAGGAAGCCAAATTGAACAGTTGATCCTTAATTTATGTGCAGCATCGTTTGCCTGCCGCTTAACCCATTTAAACTGAACGTGTTCGATTTGTGTGCAGAGGTTCCTACACTCCTCCAAGATACTCCCCAACTCCCAGAGGTTCTGAGAATTGGATGTGATACCTTTATAACCAGTATGGTTGTCGACCTCGAAATCTACATTTAGTAAATATTATGTAAACTGAGATATTTGTTCCAACTGAGCAACTCTCTGAGGGCCACCGTGGCAGCAAAAGTCGGACTGAATATCCGGCTTACGACCTGATAAACCACCAAAAAGAGTTCACATAAAACTGCCATAAACCTATGCTGTTGAGAGCCTTGAAATGGCACTGCATCAACATTTGCATTCTAATCTTCCTGGTTCAGGAGATGTCCATGCTGTAGTGTGTTTGAGGGAAAGGCAGCGGAGGATCTACATTGAGCCAAGCTCGAAATTTCAAAAGTCATCTTGAAGCCTATAGCCCAAGGTTGGATCCATGGGCTATAATACATGGTCCGCCTCACCCTAAACCATTCGAGGGGCTGTTCGCCCCATTCTAAAAGAATTTCTAGATCCGCCACAGGTGGAAGGTGTTGGGTCCTGTAATTTCAACAGATCTCTTTCCTTCCGCATTAGGAAGGTGAGAGTCAAAACTATTTTGGCTGGAGTTAAGAGAGCTTCGCTGACCATAAAGTCCAATTTGTCAAATACCAAATACTCCAAGCTATATACAACATGATGGTTACTTGATCAGTAGAATCAAACTTAAACATTAGCACCAAATCCAACATTTCTTGAGAACTCTGATCCGTTGTTAGCGTGCCAGTTGATCGCCTGCCATATAAATTTGTAATTTTGGAGATATGGCAATCTTCACAACTTGTTCCAAAGTTTCGCAAAAAAAGAAAAAGGATGGTTAAAGGTATGATTAATGTTGTAAAATATCATGTTGGGCTCCTGCTAAGAAGCTTACAATATAATATGATATTGAAACCGACGGTTTCAGAACCGGCCTCGGGTTCGGTTTACGCAAGATAATATCATTAAAAGAAAGTCAGGTGCTCACAGCCTTCTTCCATTGTCGACATTCTCTCTCATCCTTGTTTGTGTTTGAAAAGATCTTTTAAATTTTATAATTTAAGACTTCAACTTCTTAATCATTTAAAGAGGAGAGGAGGTTTTATTCATTATTAAATAAATACTTGAGTTTTTTTGATACATTAAAAAATTAACGTGGTTAGCTAGAAGGTCTATGTTTGATTAATCATTAAACTTTATGTTTTAATTGATTAAGGATGAAAATCCCATGTCCCTTCTAACATGTTGAGAAATTGAGATCTTTGATGATATGGTTTTGTGAATTTTTCTCCTCTTAATTTCCAAGTGCTCATACTTTTCTTTTTTAGCATGAAGGTGTAGTATTAATCATCTTACTGCACCAATATTGTTCAAGATTCAAATGCACTAATGCAATAAGAGTCAATGAACGTTCATCACGTTTTTTTTACTGCTATACAAGTGAAAGTTTAACTAGGCATCATTTTGAAGCAAGAAGCCTGCCACTCCAAGCAGCGTACTTAAAATCATGTTATCGCACCTTTTACGTTTTTAAAGGCAATGGCGAATTGAATGGAGATGGACCATAAAATGAAGATGTTCACATGGTTATTAAAAAAAGGTTGAGAGCGACGTCATAGATAATAAAATAAAATATATATTTGAGATGGTTTAAATGCGTAAAAAGATAATCAAATAAAGATTCAATAAAAAAAAAGTACAAAGAAAGACGATTAAAAGAAACTCTTATAAAAGTACAAGAAATTAAATTTGTGAAAATATTTAAAAAGAAAAAAAAGAGACTACAAATACAAAAAAGGTGTTACTAAAGGGATACCCCAAATTACTAAACTCACACCCTTATTTCTATTTTATACCTCTCCTGAATAAGCATACACTCTCTCTCTTCCCGTCTTTCCCTCAACTCGCTAGAAGACATGTTTGAGACACAATCCATTTGTATCTCTCATGGAGAGATGCATGTCACATGTGTCTTATCTATTAGAGAGTCACACGCATGGTACATCTCTCCTCGAGATGCATGTCACTTGTGTTTTTTCGATAAGAAGAGATGTAAGCAACACAATCTCTCTAACGTGTTTGATGTGCCGATCAGATAAAAGGAGACAAGAGAGAGCGTGGGTGAGGTACGCTTACTAATTAGGGGTGTGCCTTTTTAGTATGAATTATACAAATTTATTGGAAAAAATAATCAAAAAATATATTAATCTAGCTTAAGTTAACTTAACTGTTAGCATGCTACTTGGATTGTACTTAAAATTTCTTATAGCCTTCCTATCTAGTAAACTAGAAGGCTTTGTTGTTGGTGAATTGAATCGGGTAAAGTCACGATTCAAAGCATTAAAATCATATAGAATCACATTTCATGATGGTTTTAACGTAGTTATTTGTAACTTATATTAGAGGAAAAACTAAAACCTAACAATCCTATCTCCCTCCCACAACTTCTCGTCTTTACTACTCTAACTTTCTCAACTCACTATAGTCTAATGCCACCATCGGCCAACTTTCTTCTAGACTACGTTGTTATTAGACACTCTCTTTATTTCTCTAGTCACCTATCTAGTTCACCCTTCTCCCTTTTTTCCTTCTTGTGATTGTCCTTCTCCACTACAAGATTCACCATGTCAACAACTAATAAAATAATAAGTTTTTGTTTTACAAGATTCATCATGTCAACAACTGATAAAATAATAAGTTTTTGTTTTTCTATGCAGTATAAAATGGTTTTTTGTGGATTAGTTCACAACTCAAGATCAATGATGAAGGAGAAAAATGAATAGTATATATATTGCCAATTAAGAACAATGATAAAGGAGAAAAATGAATAGTATATATATTGCCAATTAAGAACAATGATATATTAATAAAAGTAAACTCCGTGGTTTATGTTTGAATTTAGTAAATGCATACCATAAATTACTAAGTGCATACTCCTATATCCATTTTACTCATTTCATTTAGAAGTACACACTCTCTCCACTCATTTTTTCCAACTCATGTGTTAGACACAAGCTACTTGCATCTCTATTATGGGAGAGATGCATGTTATTTATGTCTTACTTGTAAGAGAGACTCACACAAGATGTATTTATCATAAAAATGCATGACACTTGTGTCTTTTCAATATGAAGAGATGCAAAGAGCATGTATTTCTTTTGTGAGAGAGATGCATGTGGTATGTATCTCTCTAATACGTTTGATGCACCAATAAGATAAAAAGAGAGTTAAGAGAGAGCGTCGGTGATGTGAGAAGGGCATGCAATGACCTTGAGTATATAAGGGGGTAAAAGAGAAAATGAGGTGTGTGCTTAGTAATTAGGAGTGTAAATTACAAAATTATTAAAAGAAAATAATAAAGTATTCTTTTGCTGTATCTTAAGTTGACTTAATTGTTAACATGTTACATGATTTGGGTTTTATTGAAAACTTCTTATAGTCGCTCTATCTAGTAGGTAAAAGGGTTTTATTGTAATTTAAAGCATTAAAAGTATACAAAATCATGTTTTAGTATGACTTTAACATAGTTAATTATTTATAACTTGTATTAAAGAAAAAACTAAAAACCTATAACCATGTCTCCTTCTCACACCTTTTCGTATTCATTATTATGACTTTTACAACCCGTCATGGCCCAATGCCACTATTGACTGAGTTTTATTCGAGCTCTGATACTCTCTCTACTTAAGTTTTCTACTCGGTTTGTCTCTCTTCCTTTTTCTCTTCTTTCACGATTGTCCTTCTCTACCATTAAGCTTGTCGTGCCTTTACGTTCCGATAGTTGACCAAATGGTAAGTTTTTGCTTTTCTTTTTATTTTTCTACTTAGTAGAAAATTGTTATTTTATGACTTCATGAACAATTTGATATCTCTCATCAAGGGAAAAAAATAAATGAGTATATATTACCAATTGAGTACAATAGAATATTAGTGATCATATACTCCATGATTTATGTTGAGAAATACTAAAGTACACTCTTATTTTTATTTTACCCATCTCATTTAATACATTCTCTCTCCTCATATTTTTTTGAAAAGATGCATATGAGGATGCAAGCCACAGGTATCTCTCTATGTCACTTGCATCTTTTCGATAGAGAGATATAAGTGACATGTATTTTTTTTATGAGAAAGATGTACATAATGTTGTTTGTATCTATCTTATATTTGATTTATCAATGAAATAGAAGGAGAATGAAGAGAGAGTATCGATAAGGAGAGAGTGTGTGCAGTTTTCATAAGTGGGTGAGGAGAGATAAATGGAGAAATGAGGTGTGCTCTTAGTAATTAGGAGTATTTCTTTTTAATAGAAATGATAGAAAACTACTGAAAGAAAATAATAAAGAATTTTATTGGTCTAGCTTAAGTTGACCTAACTCTTAGCAAGTACATGATTTGGGTTATAATGAAATTTTCTTGCAGCTATCCTATGTAATAGGCAAAAAAGCTTTGTTGTTGGTAAATTGGAAAAGATGAAATTGAGTAAAATCATGGTTTAAAGCATTAAAATCATAGAGAATCATATTTTATTATGGCTTTAATGTGGTTACTTATTGACAATTAAGAAGACATATGAGTGATTGTGAACTCCGTGGTTTATGTTGAGATTTACTAAAAAATAACACAAATTATTAAACACACACTCCCGTTTCCATTTTATCCCTTTCATTTACAAGAACACACTCTCTTCTCTCGTCTTTTCCTCAACCAGCGAGAAGACGAGTGTGGGAGATAAGCATGTCTCTTAGAGACGCATGTCACTTGCATCTTTTGATAGAAAGAGATGCAAAAGGCATGTGTTTTCTCCATAAAAGATACATACAATGTGCGCCTCTTTCACCGTTTGATGCATCAATGAGATAGAAATAGAGTTAAGAGAGAGCGTCAATGAGGTGAGAATGAGAGCAGGGAGTGTGCATTCACCATGAGTGTATGAGAAGGGATAAAAGGAAAGTTTAGGTGTGTGTTCATTATTTAAAGGTATGCCTTTAAAGTAGGAAGTATTAAAATAAAATAATGATGAATTTTATTGGTCTAACTTAAGTTGAGTTAACTTTTGCCATGCTATATGATATGGGTTTTAATGAATTTTTCTCATAGCCACCCTATTTAGTAGGAGAAAAGGTTTTATTGTTTGTGAATTGAATCAAGGTAAAATCAAGTAAAGTCACAATCTAAAACATTAAAATAATAAAATTTATGTTTTAGTATGGCTCTAATGTAGTTAACTATTTGTAACTTATATTAAAGGAAAAACTAAAACTCTATAGCCCTGTCTCCTTCCCACACCTTCCCGTCTTCATGATTTTGACTTTTCCAACCCGTCGTGACCGAATACCACAATCGCTAAAGTTTCGTTTGAGCTCCACGACTCTGGTAAACTCTCTCTGCCTCTCTCACCTGGTTCATCCCTCTCTCCTCTCGTGGTTGTCCTTCTCCACCATAAGGTTCACTACACCTCTACACTTCGAAGAAGCCAGCAAAATAATAGGCTTGTGTTTTCTTTTGTTTTTGTGTTGTGATTATTTTATAACTTAGTTGACAACTTGAGATATCTTATGAAGGAGAAACATATATGTATTACCAATTAAGAGCGACAACATATGAGTGATCGTGAACACTGTGGGTTGTGTTTGGATTTATTTGTTGTGTTCTTCTTTGGATATTTTTTTTATTCCACCGAGTGCATTCCTTTTGTGGGATTTTGGTGTCTTGACATATGATTAGTGTCTCTTTATAATTAAACATGATTTTCTCTAAACAATATCAGAGTCTTTTGCTATTGGACGTTTTCTGTTTGTATAATGTTTATAAAATGTGCTTAATCTTTAAGCGAAACAATGAGATGACAGTTTTGTACGACGTATTAGGAAAATGCTTTCATTAATTCATTCCTGTTGATGATATTGTTAATGGTATTGATTACATCGTTGCTTTTTAATTACAAAGTTGAAGGAGAATGAGTATTTGCAACTTTTTTATTTTTCTCTTTCCCCCTAATACTACTCTTTGTGGTTTTATTTAGATGCCTATCTTGTTCGATTTGATTTTGTGCCATATGAATGTTCTTATACACCTCTCATGCACGGGAATGATAGTTAGGGCTGCGTACCCGCACCGGGTATGGGTATATATCGGTGCTCGTGGGCACGTACGGATACACCTAGGACGCGTACCCTCATTTGGTACATTCAGTACCCGTACGCGTTAAGGTTGGATCAGTTCGACCATGTGGCTATGGGTTGACTTGATCCAAATTTCAAAATAGGGGTCCTAATTTCTAAACCTATTCAGCATCGCGGTTTGTAGCTGGATGTTGTGTTCTCTCACTGGCACTCTGCGCTCATCACCGGCGGGCGACGGGCGACCATTCACCGGCAGCATCACCGCCAAGGCAAACCATAATCCAGAGATTTTGAAGGTTCTTACCTCTCTGAGTTTTTAGGTGAGGAACCATCGATTAATCCTGAAGTTCAGATGCACACAATCATGGTAGATCGTGTTTTTCATGTGTACTCCATTGAGTTTTGAGGTCGGCCATTGATGAAACATGGTGGAATCCCCAGTGAACAACTGAACACTGGTCATGATTTCTCACTGGAGGCCAGGGCATCCCATTCGGCACCCCCTGGGATTCCAATTCCCACGCACCGTGAGAAATTGAGAATCCATTTGATTTGAGTCATTTGACTCACAAAAGGGTTCACTGCTAAGTTTTTCTTCTTCTTCTCTTTATGTTTGTTGCATTAAGAAAATATTTTGTATTTTCTATTGCTCATTACTGGATACTACGTGTACGTGGGTGCATTGTGCTCTTTGCTTTAGCCTTTTCATTTTAATAGTATACTGTGCTTTTTAGATGCCTAATATTGTATTTTAAAATTTTGATGTGAAAGTTATGTGTAAAGTTGAAAATGTTATTGAATGAAACTTTCTTGTTTAGATATGATATCCTTCTTAGTTGATATTGCATTTATATTCATTTGTGTTAGAAAACTTTTTGGACTTTAAAGTTTGAATGTTAATGTTATTGGCTGACTAGACATAATAACAAGTAGATAAAAGGGGCTGATATTGTCTAGAACCTAGACGAAATTCTTAAAGCAAAACATCACTTTAAGTTTTATTTCTAACTTAAGGTAGTTCATGTTGGAAATTAAGTGAAGGACCACGTAGAAATACATATAACACCTCATCTTATGGATGGGTTATGGAGACTGCTAAGTTGCTGACTACATGATGTTTAATCAGTGAGGTTATATTTGCATGCTTAAGCATGATCAACCATGCACTTTGAGTTTCCGCTATGCAAATCTGATATGTTTTTGCTTAACATCTATTTTCCATTCCTTCTAATATTTTATGCGTTCAAGGAGTGATCTTGTGTTGTTCATAGTGGGATTAGGAGTCAATGGTTGTCAAGGGTAATATTGGAATATCCTTCTCTCTTATAGTTATGGACTATCAAAAGCCGAAACTTTTTTAATGTTTACATCTAAACATGAAACTTGGAGAGCTGGCTATTTATGTTAAATGTGCATAGTAAGATTGTTACTAAGTCTTGGTACAAGATAAACCATAGAAGTGGAGAAGTTGTGTACCCAAATATGTTACTAGTACCTAGCTCACAATAAATTGGTTGTTAGCATGATATTTATTATTTACTAATCATAAGCAGCATAATAATTTTGGTGCTTTATTTGGTTCTTATTTGTGCTTCTGACATCTGCCGCTATATGCCTGTGTCATTGTTTGTTGCAAGTAGCAAACGATCATTTTAATGTGTAGGTTCATAGTTTTCTATGCCATTTCTCTGAATTAATTGCAATTTGATTCATTTTATGTTTTTCTTCACTACAGGGATCAATATTATAGTGTTTCTTTGTTAATCTCTTAGAACCGCCAGAATGGTATGTAGTTGTACAACCGTGGTTTCTTGAATTTCTTTTTTTGTGATTGACAATCTTCTGGTAATCAAGCCTACCTCTCCTTGTTATATTTTAAGACAATTCTATGATAAATGAGTCTCACGAATGGTAAAATTGCATGTAGACACAATTTAAGGAAAATTAATAATCATTGATCTGCACCTTCAGTTTGTTGTGTGCGACAAATTGAGAGGTTTGTTCTCATTAATCAAATCATGCAAATTGCCATCCAATGTCGATGATAACTATTTGAATCTATATCTTATAAGAAATAACCAGCTTACCACTAATTTTAATTCATAGTCAATCATTTATTATGTTAATACCTCTTGGGTCCACAAGTCGATGGAATACTAAGAAATTGTAGGGAGTTAATACACCAAAAGGAAATGGAAACACAAGGGTCAGAGGAAAAACCTGTAAATCTGGCTTTCTTAAAACTCTATTTTTAGTAAATTGTCTGAAACAGGTACCCTACCTAATAGATGATCATTTAGAAACAATTCAAACAACATTGAAGAATAGAAAGTAATTCAAATAAAAGAAAGAAGCCCAACATGGAGGCAAACCTAACGAGTAGATTAGTGGTAGAAACTGAAAAGCCAAAAAGAAGAAACAATCATAGTAAAAGTTGGAAGCAATTTATTTATAATTTCTTCCCTAAATTTCAAATGAAATATAGGATTTTGCTTTACTCTATCTTTTGCCATATTAGCATTTACTCAGTGTCCTTAAATTATTAAAAATGTTTAAAAAATAAGAAATATTATGTATTTATGTTTAAAATCACATAGAAACAACAAAAGAAAGAAATGACAACAAAAAAAGCAAAAAACATTGTGATCAGAAACTCCAATTTCGAAAAAAATCAATTTCTAAGATGGAGAGTGGATATTGATTACATCAACCTATCACACAACATATTTCTTATATAACGAAAATCAATTTGAGAATGATCTAATGCTAATGATTAGAGAAAAATACTCTTCCTTACCTTCCAAAACAGCAAATGTGTTATTAAATAATAGATAAAGATGGAGTTGGTGCTGGTGCTGGTGCTGGTGCTAGTGATTGGGGAAAATACTATTCCTTACCTATAGAAACAACGAACGCCTTATTAAGCAATAGACAAAACTGCATCAGGAATGAGATAAAGTGCCCCATCGAAGTGCATCTTCCACACTTGATTTTTATTTAAGCAGTTTTATAAGATATGATTTTGAATTTGATTTTGAAAGATGCCTTCGTCGGGCATTTTATCGAGTGTGGGATATGAATCCTCTAAAGGGAAGTCAACCACATAGTCGGCTAAGGCTTGCCCCTTGATGGAGGTTGGATGGTGGAATTTCAGGTCATACTCCATCAGGAGGAGCTGCCATTTACCCAGCCTATCCGTGAGGATAGGTTTTTCAAACAGATGCTTGATTGGATCCAGCCTAGACACTATCCAGATCTCATGATCTAGGAAATAATGTCGAAATTTTTGGCAGGCCCACACCAAGGCCAAGCAAGTCTTCTCCATGGCTTGATAATTTCGTTCATAAGCCAATAGAGTTTTTCGAAATATAGTAGATGGCATACTCTTTATGGGTATCATCCTCATATTGAGCTAATAATGCACCCAAAGCATTCGCATGCACAAAAATGTAAAGCAGAAGAGGTTTTCCTTGCTTTGGAGGGTTTAAAACAAGAGGATTAACCAAATACTCTTTTAATCTTTCGAAAGCCTTTTGGCAATCATCGTCCCATACGAATTTCACCCCTTTTCTCAAAAGTTTGTTCAAGGGTTCGCATCTTGTAGCGAGGTTCGAAATGAACCTTCTAATTGATTGGAGGCGACCTTGGAGGCTTCGGATTTGTATTAGATTGGAGGGTGGAGGCGTATCTATGATGGCTCAACACTTAGAGGGGTCGACCTCAATGCCCCTTTGGCTCACCATAAAACCTAAAAGCTTGCCGGATTCTACTCCGAAGACGCACTTTTGAGGGTTTAGTTTCACCTTGTAAAGCCTTAATCTTTCAAAAACTTTTTGCAAGGATTCGATATGCATATCTCGGGTCTTTGACTTCACCAAGAGATCATCCACATATACCTCTAAGAGCTCATGAATTTGATCATGAAAGATCGTGGTCATGGGCCTCATGACTCTTTGGTATGTGGCACCGGCGTTTTTCAAACCAAAGGGCATAACTGTATAGCAATACGTGCTCCAAGGTGTAGTGAAAGCATTTTTAGCCTGGTCTCTTGGGGCTAATTTGATTTGATTATAGCCCGAGTAGCCATCCATAAAGGAAAACATTTCGTGATTTGCAGTACTATCGACTAAACACCCCAAAATAAAACGAATTTCAAAACCAAACACCTGGTTTTAAAATTCCTTTCAAAACCCAAATTTGGAGTTTTCGAAAACCCAGGGGCTGTAAAAGCTTCCAAATTTTGTTTTAAACCCCCATTCAAATCAAATTGCACATATATGGGCAAAGTCCCCATTTTTCAAAAGCCAAAATTCAACAGGTGAAACCCTGAAGGCAAAAGCAACCTCAGAAATAGGTGCATAAGCCCAAAAGCAGCACCCTAGCCTGATAAAAGCCAGGGTCAAAAGGCAAAAGGAAGGCCCAGGCCCAACGCAGACTGCCAGCCCGGAGCACCCGAAAGCCAAGTCAAGCACATCCACCAAGTAGCAGAAATTCAAGCAAGAAATGGTGAAATTGAGCAGAAACAAAGTCCAAAAAGGCGAGATGGAGTTCGGACGATAAAACTGGGAAAAACCCAGCATAAGACGGAGCGCTGATGAAGCCAGGGTCCGCACAAACCGTTCGTCTCGAAATGCCAAGAAGGATTGTTCAGAGAAAACTTGGATTGGATCTGAACCATAAATATCCATATCCATATCCAAATAGTGTTTGGATTTGGATCGATCCAAATAGTGTTTAGATTTAGATTGGATTGGATCTGGATCAAAATATCCATATAAATGTTTGGATTTGGGTCGGATATGGATCCAAAATATCCGAGATCCAGACCCAAATAGTGTTTGGATTGGATCTGGATTTCAAGACCCAAATCCAAAACCCATATCCAAGACCCACCTCATTTGCCTATAAATAGGAGTGAGGGGGTCCCCAAAAAGTTTACGTGAAAGTGCTTGGGAGGAGAGAGAGTGAGTGATAAACCTAGTCATGTGGGCTCAAGGGTGAGTGTGGGTTCAAGCCTTGTGGGCTGCAACCAAGGTGGGCTCGATCAAGGAAGGCTGCAACCGTGGCTTGGAAGTGGGCTCAACCAAGAAGGACCGGCTCGAAGAGGTAGGTCTCCCTAATCCTACCCTAATCCCCCTAAATCTTAGCCTAATCCTAGCCTAATCACCTAACCCACTTCACTAAATCTCACCCTAACTGAACCTAACCTAACCTAACCGACTCAAACAAAACACCTAGGCTAAACCCCAAAAACCCTCACATCCCCGCGCCACACGCGCCCCTGCCGTGCTGTCGCGCCCTGCCTACGCGCACCACCCTGCCACCCAGCGCGCCCCTTAGCGCCAGGCGCCCTGCGTGCCGCGCCAGTCACCCGACATCCTAGTTGCCTTGCTGCATCCCCTTAGGGCCACCAGCACCGTGTTGAAATAGCACGTACTACTTGCAAGTATCTTGCTATTTTGAACCAGGCCCTCTTTTGTAAGAAGAAGGATTTTTGAAATGTGACCCATTGGTTTTTGAAAACTCCGCTCTTTCACAAGCATCGAGTCTCTCATTCCGGGTTGCACGATTTGCTTTGATCCTCACTCACGAAGTTTCAAAGGAGGTTTTCAAAATATTTTCGAAATAGGGCTTAGCTTAGACCCTACACAGTATTTTTTCAAATATTGAGCGTTCATAGGGTCTGCTAAGTTCCTACCCTCAACATCGACTAACCAGTAGGCGTTGTTTGTGGTGGTTCCACGTAAACATAAGGACCATCCCACTTGGGCCACCACTTTCCAAGTGGATGTGGGCCACAATGTTGGATGATTTTGAGCACAAGGTCTCCCACTTTGAAGTGGCGAGGTCTCATATGCTTCTCATAGTGTCGAGCTACCCTTTGCTGGTATGCATGTGCATGATCCATGGCAAGGAGCCTTCGCTCATCTAGTAAATCAAGCTCGGCCATTCTATCATGCTGTAGCGTCTCTAGGGGAAGGTCGAGTGCAAGTGATGTATGAAATGAATGAATTTTGGTATGAATGGGGAGAATGGCGTTTGTGCCATAGACCAACTCAAATGGCGTGGCATTGGTGGGAGTTCGGATGGAAGTCCTATAAGCCCATAAGGCTTCATCCAGCTTCTCATGCCACGTCCTACCCTTCTCTAATGTTTTCTCAATAATGCTTATGAGAGTCTTATTGGTGGCTTCGGCTTGACCATTGCCTTGAGGGTAGTAGGGCGATGAGAAGTGGTGAGTTATGCCATACGTGTTACATAACTTAACCATCCTCTCGTTTTTGAAGGGGGACCATTATCAGACACGAGGTCTTTTGGAACCCCAAATCGAGCCAAAATATTTTTCCTAATGAACACCACTACATGTTGCCCCTGAACATTGGTCAGGGAGGTAGCTTCAACCCATTTGGAAAAGTATTCGGTGGCTGCAAGTATAAACCTATGCCCATTTGATGCATGAGAAAATATTGATCCTATGATGTCAAACACCCACATGGTGAATGGCCAGGGGCTGACCACGGAATGCAATGTAGATGACGGGGTATGAATGGCGTGTCCATGCACTTGACATGGGTGACACTTCCTAACATGGTCATGGCAATCCTGCTCTAAAGTGGACCAAAAATAACCCGCTCTAAGTATTTTCATTGCCATCATATTGGCATTTACATGCCCTCCACATTCTCCATCGTGGAATTCATGCATTACTATCCTAGCCTCCTCAAGGTCGACACACCTTAATAAGATGCCAGTAAAACTCTTTTTGTAAAGACCCCCCCCCAAAATCGGATATCGGGTTGAAAATCTTCGTATAAAAGCTTTGTCTTTGGACGAAGCGTATTGTGAAAATCCTCCGTTTTCTAAGAACTCTTTAATGTCTTGAAACAAAGGTTTTTCAATGGAAACTGTGTTGTTTTGGCAAATCTCTAAATCGTGTGTGGATGGAGTGGGCGAGTGCCATATTTCTAAGGATCGGGTTCCCAAAGTGGGATCGACCCTTAGGGCTGAGTCCAAGGATGAGAGGGCATCGGCTACGCCATTGTCCTCTCTTCCTACGTGTGTAAGTGTACACGATTTGAACAACTCGGCCAACTTGGTGGCCAATTCGTGGTATGGAAGAACTTTTTTATTTTTGACTTGCCAAATTTTTAACACTTGGTTTATGACAAGTAAAGAATCTCCAAAGACTTTGATGCATGATGCCCCTAGAGTTTTCAAAATTTTTAAGCCTTGTATGAGTGCTTCATACTCAGCTGTATTGTTGGAACATTCGAAATCTAGGCGAATGACTATGGGTATTTCTTCCTTTTGAGGGGATATGAGGATGATTCCTACCCCAACCCCTCTTTGGTTTCGGAATACCCGAATTGAAGTATATACGTTTAGCTTAAGAGCGGAAAGGCTCAATGTGTGTGCAATCGTGTGCAATATAAAAGCGGAAAGGCTCAAGTGCACGTGGGTGTCCTTTGTGTGCAGTTAAGAGCGAGAAGGCTCAAGTGTACGTGTGTGGTTGTGTATCATACACAAATATTACATTTCGGGGGGAGACTTCGCTCCATTATTACAACCCCGTATCGAATTGAATTTACTTTGAACGAGTAATGTAAAATCGAATGTAAATAACACTTACAAGTGGTCAGTTTTGCCTCTCGAGTCGTTCGGGTCTGTCCTTCTTGGCAGCCATCAGGTAAGTCCCTTTAGGTGGGTTTTGACGTGAGGCTTGGGTGTGGATTCACTTGGGTGTAGCCAAGTGGGTTTGGGCTTAGTCTTGGCTGGGTTCGGCCAAGGTGTCTAGGTTTAGGATATGGTGGGTATGGTCCTAGCTAGGTCTAGGCTTTGGTTTAGGAAAATGGGAAGGAGCTAGGCCAGCCAAAGGCAGGCCGGTTGGGTGGTTTGTCAAGGTTGGTGCACGGCCAACCAGTCTTGGCCGAGTGCTAGGTGCACTCGGCTGATTTAGGGGCTGGACTTAGGTGGGACACGGCAAAGGTGCGACACTTAAGTGGGGCACGACAAAGGTGCGGCCGGGGTACAACAGGGGTGCGGGTGAGGCGTTGCTGGAGTGCAGCAGGGTGTGCAGATTTACATTCAAGTCGTGTGAGTTGCAATTACAATTTCACACAAAGACACCCATGCCCACTCGAGCCTTTCTGCTCTTCACACTCACACACATTGAGCCTTTCCGCTCTTAAGCTAAACGTATATACTTCAATTTAGGTATTTACTTTAGTGAAAGCTGTGTGAGTTGCAATTTAATTTCGGGTGGATTTACTTTAAGTTGTGGGAGTTGCCATTTCAATTCCACACGAGAAACACACACAAACACTCGAGCCTTTCCGCTCTTCACACTCACACACATTGAGCCTTTTCGCTCTTAGGATACAACATATTTATATATTTTAAGTCATGTGAGTTTACTTTAAGTCGAGTTGCATTTTTCTTTGTGTGGATTTACATTCAAGTCGCGTGAGTTGCCTTACATTTCGGGTATTTACATTGGTGAAAGCTGCATGAGTTGCACTTCAATTTTGGGTATTTACATTAGTGAAAGTTGTGTGAGTTGCCCTTTCAATTCGAGCCTAGCTCACATCATCACTTTCAAAACCTGAAAATATTTTGCATCCTTGCATTCGCTTGCTTTCAAAGAAGCCCCGAATCCACGCACAAACCACGTTGAAAATAGGCCACATATTTACACACATATCAAGCCTAAATAGCTAAAACTCCAAAGACTTAGGGTCATCCAAAAGTCGTAATAAAACTTGCAAACAAGACATACATCGAATTCATAAAACACAGATATTTCGAAGTTTTGTAAAAATGAAGTTTCTAAGCGTTTAAATTGGCCCTTGAGCATCGGTTAAAGAAGGTTTAAGCGAAAAGATCATACTTTCCCACAATCGCCAGAAAGTCAGAATATTTTAAAAAAAACCTTCGCTAGCTTGAGTAAGCTAGCTGGCACGCTCACAGAAATGACTTAGGTGCAAAAATGTTCATTTTCGGTCTCAAAAACCAGGAGTGGAAATTTTCACGCCTACATATACGGTTGGGTTGTATAGAGGAAGCAAGCACCCAACAACCACCTCTCCAATGGCAAGCTGTTGGGGTGCTTCCAACTGCTAAAATTCTAGCTGTTGGGAGCCCTTGGTGCTGGTGCTCACTATTAAAGAAAGGGAAAAAAATAGAAAAAAGTAAAAATTACAGAAAATTACAGAAATACAAAAAAGGTACAATGGTGAAATACAATTTTACTTTTAACAAGATTTGGATCCAACAAAAAGTCCTCTAATCTAAATTGTATCCATCCCATATGCAGAGCTGACAATTTTGAACCTGTCCAGAAAGCGATGTTCAGATCATCCCAAAGAAACCTAGTTATAAGTTCAGGTTGGGACTTGGTCATCCCAAACCCAAACCCAAACCCAAACCCCTGTCCCAATATATGCGAGGCCATTTATATGTCCTCAGCTTTTTTAATATACTTTCATATTTCGAAATGACTGTTGTTTCCCTACTTCCAAATAATGGACAGCAATGCACATATATTAGAGTGTGTAGGCAATCATCATCTTAATATGTGTATATATGCATTATGTATGTGTATGTATGGAGAGAGAGAAAGAGAAAGAGAAAGAAGCTAGTGTCTCCAATCCGGTTTCCATGCAAAATTGCACAAAAGATGCATGACCATCTGATCTGGAGGGTTAAAATAAGAAATACTCTTTTCCTAGGGGGAAAAAGTAACTTTTCGCCTTTTTAATATTAACCAGGATATATATATATATATATGTATATGTATATATAAGATACCCTTATTACACTCATGCCCCTAAAGTAAAGGATGGACTTAAGAATGCATGCTTCATAGAATGCATGATCCAATCACTTTATATATAAAAATAAATCAATGAGTTTGCATCCACTCAAAAAGAAATAGTTACCTTTTGCCTTTCCCTATATAGCAAAACATAATTTCATATGCAATATAAAATTATAAATGACATGTTTGTGTGCTTTTATATGTATATACATACACACACGCATATAGGGGTTGGATCTATGACGACTTAGATCCAACCTGAATTTTGTGGACTTGCAAACATGGTTGTCATGTTGGGTCAAAATTGCCACCCCCAATTATGAGATTATCACAATCTAGAGCACTTTTGAGTCCTTCCTAAGAGTATTCTCACACTGTTGATTTCTTATAAATTTGGATCCTTAGTTTCACATTTCTTGCTTATGCGTTATCTTACCCTTGACCTCAATATATTATCCTTATTTTATGAATGGTCACCGGTCTTGTCTCCGATTTTTCATTTGTTGTTTAATAGTGAGTTCCTAGAGTATCAGAAATAAGATGTTGAGATGGATGAGTGGTCATACAAGAAAAGACCCTATAGGTAATGAGGTTATTAGAAACAAATTAGGAGTGACACCAATAGAGGATAAAATGAGAGAATATTGTTTAAGATGATTTGGACATATAGAAAGAAGATCAAAAGAAGAACTTATAAGAAGGTACGAAAAACTAGATTTTGTAAGTATTAAAAGAGGTAGAGGACGACCACGAAAGTGTTGGAAAGAAACAATAAGAATGATCTAGCTTATTGTGAGTTAACTGCTAACATGGCACATGATTGGGCTCTGTGGAAATAAAAAATCCATGTAGCCGACCCTGTCTAGTATGAGAAAAGGCTTTGTTGTTGTTGTAGAGTATCATCTCGTGTTTTCTACATAGTATCAAAGCATGACTCATGAATTTGTACTATTTTTATTTTCAAAATTATTTAGGGAATAAAATTTAGTTAAATGCTAATACAACAAAAGGACAACTAGCTATAATGGGTATCCCACTTAGTTTGGGAGAATCTATGCTTAGGTTGGAACTTAGGGAGTATAATAAAACATCACCTCAAGTGTTTTAATAGTGACTGCAACAATTTGATGCTTGTATCCACGGAAATCAATCTCCAAAAGTGACTATAAATGCCTTAGATAAGGCTCAAATCACTGAACAAGAATTCGAAACTGAAGAATATTAATTAATCAGCCAAAAGGCTTGATATTTATAATATATAGGAGAATACTTTAAATAGAGAAAGGTACCAACAACAGAGCCCTCCAAACAGCTAGTTATCTAGTTGTTGGGCCTCCTCTCTACTTGGCCTCCTCTAAGGAACAAAATCCATAAGAAATAAAAAGAAAATACAGGAAATAAATAAAAAGGAATGATAAATACACCGTACGTAATATGCACAATATACATCCCCTCAAATTGATGGTACTATCATCAAAAGTTTGCTAAGAACTCAAACCGTAGAGGTGAGAGTGACTTCGTGAACACATGCCGTGGTAGATGTTCTTCCTGAATATAGTGGCAATCCATCTAAATGTGTTTAGTGCATTCATGAAAGGTATTGTTATTGGTTATATAGATGACACTTTTGTTATCATAATTAATGAGCGGAGTGAGCTCAAGTGGCACATCAAGTCCTCAAAAAGTCTTTCGAGCCAAGTCAATTGTGTGCTTGTGTTAGCCATGACTATATTTAGGTTAAGTGGAGGAGAGAGACGTCTTTTGTTGCTTTTTACACTTTCACGAGATAATAGAATCACTAAAAAAAATATAATAACCTGTTGTGGAATGTCTGTCATTGACATCACTATCCCAATATGCAATTAAATTAAGTGATGATGAAGTGGATATGAACACTTCCTTTTCAGTGATATGTCGAAAATATCTTACTATTCGCATGACAACACTCATATGCACTATGGTAAGTATATGTTGGAATTAACTTACTATGTGAATAGCATGAGTGATATGAGAGTGAGTAATAGTAGTAAGATATGTTAGAGATCCAATCATTTGTCTATACAGGGTGAGGTTGCTAAGCGGTTCATCATTTGTAAGTCTCATTTTTTTATTAATCACTTTTGGTGTTTCAATGATCTTGTTGTCTATCAGTCCTAATCTAGTAACGACATCATTAGCAAACTTAGTTTGAGATGAAAAAACCTTTATAATTATGGGTTACTTCATGATAAAGAAAGTACCGTATGACCAAGATCTTTCGTTTCAAATTCCTTACAAAGATCCTACTTAATATTTTGTATACTTCATCACTCCATGTAATGATCATATTGTCTACATATAGTAAAAGGATTACAATAGTTGAAGCAGGTTTTTTTATAAACAATGCAATATCACTATATTATGTAACAAAACCATGGTTTGTCGTATAACACAACCTTTTTAAGACAAAGAATATGATTTTTTGAAATAAAAAGACCAAGAGGAGGTTTCATGTAGTACTCCTCTCTTAACCATCCATTCAAGAAAGCATTCTTAACATCTATTTAGTAGATATTTCAGTTTCTAATAGCACTAATGACAATAAGAGTTCTTATTTTGGTCATACTAGGTACTGGGGCAAAGGTTTCTTCGTAGTCTAGTCAATACTCCTAAGAATATCCTTTGACAACTAAGTGTTGTAATTCAGTGAAGCATTGCAGGAGATTAAACACACAAAAAATAATACTAATATTAAGGAGGAAAAATGAGGAAGTGAACGAAGGGGCGGACCTCCAATGGAGGCCACCCCCCCCTTTCTCCACTCACACTTACAACACAACCTCTTACTCTCTAATACATCTACCAGCTCTTATATAGAGAGCTGTAAAAC
Organism: Brasenia schreberi; assembly: GCA_036023115.1. Lineage (NCBI taxonomy): Eukaryota > Viridiplantae > Streptophyta > Magnoliopsida > Nymphaeales > Cabombaceae > Brasenia > Brasenia schreberi. Next base: position 16,741,943 of record JAYKKT010000068.1, read on the forward strand.
GGAATTTGACCAAAATGACCAAAATACCCCTAGTACAGAAAATTACCAAAATGCCCTTCCAGTTTCGGGCGAGTACAATAATACCTAGAAACATAAAGCTAACACAAAGAACACTAGATAAACATATTCTTTAACAACAGTCAAGATGACTGCTTTGTTGTTGTAACAGCCAGGACGACTGCTTTGTTGTTGTGACAGTCAGGATGGCTGCTTTGATGTTGTGACAGTCAGGATGGTTGCTTTGTTGATGTGATAGCCATGATGGCTGTTTTGATGTTGTGACAGTCAGAATGGCTGCTTTGTTGATGTAACAGCCAGGATGACTGCTTTGTTGTTGTGACAGCCAAGATGGCTGATTTGTTATTATTACAGCTAAGAAGGCTGAGTTGATAGTGCAGCCAGAGATGCTGCTTGTGATGACAAGCCAGGAAGGCTAATATATTTTTCAGTCAAAGAAGTTGTTGAAGATCAAGATCAGTGATAAAGACATATGAAGAACGCAAGCAGATATGAAGATTTTTTGGCAAGTTTGGAGTTCGAAGTATCTCACTCTCAACTTGAGGGGGGTGTTGAAGAATATGTTTATCTAGTGTTCTTTGTGTTAGTTTTATGTCTCTAGGTATTATTGTACTCGCCCGAAACTGTAAGGGCATTTTGGTAATTTTTTGTACTAGGGGTATTTTGGTCAAATTCTATTTTACAGCTCTCTATATAAGAGCTGGTAGATGTATTAGAGAGTAAGAGGTTGTGTTGTAAGTGTGAGTGGAGAAAGGGGGGTGGCCTCCATTGGAGGTCCGCCCCTTCCTTCACTTCCTCATTTTTCCTCCTTAATATTAGTATTATTTTTTGTGTGTTTAATCTCCTGCAATGCTTCACTGAATTACAACACTAAGTGAGTTTTACATCTTTCTATGGTTAGTCTTAACTTTATATACTCACCTACATCCTACGGGTTTCTTAGTCTCAAGATGAGTAACAATCTCCTATGTTTGGGCTTTGTTAAGGTACCTAGCTCATTCATAGCATCAAGCCAAATCTGGGATGCTTGAATTTCATTAAAGGTCTTAGGTTCTCTAATAATTGAAATGGTAGTCGTTGAGAAAGTTTCATAGGAAACAAATCTATCAAGGGGTTTGGAGTCTCTATTAGATCTTATTGGGCAAGGTTTAACAATATTTGGATTTCTCTCAAATGGAATCACAGTTTCTCTTGAATGCAAAGATTCATCATCATATTAATTCTCTAGATTCTCTTCTTGATCTACCTTATTACCTAGAACATCAATAAAAAAAGAGAGTATCTAGAGTCATTGACAAAACCATAGACATTATTTTGAAAAAAATATTCTCTTTAAAAAAATTTAACATCTCTTGACATATAATGCTTATCATTCTTGGAATCATAGCATCTATATCCCTTTTTCTCCATCCTATATCCCACAAAAACCAATGTAATGGTGTGAGGAGAGTTTATCTCCTCTATTTGTAAAATAAACCATTTACATCCAAAAACTTTCAATCGAGAGTAGTTGGGAGCAATTTTAAATAACATTTCAATAGGTAAAACATTTTGAAACATTGAAAATGGCATTTGATTTATCAAATAAACATGTCATAGTAGCTTCAACAAAACTTCACATGGTTCTATTGGTTTTCACTATACGTCGATGTTTACGTTCGGTAACATCATTTTGTTGTGGGGTTTTTGTAAAGGGCATTTGGTGAAAACTATCATTATTTTAAAGATATTTTTAAAACTTTTTTCATACAAATTCACCACTAGAGTCAAATTTAAAAATCTTAATGTTAGAATCAAATTAGTTCTTAACAAGATTGTAAAAAATAACAAAGTTCTTAAAAACATTCAATTTGACTTTTAATTGATATATCCATGTATAACTAGTAAAGTCATCAATAAAAATCACATAATAAAAGGCTCCTCTTTCGACATCATCGGTATGAGCCCCAAACATTAGAGTGCATAATTTCAAAAGGTTTGTTTGTAATATATGTTTTATTAGGGAATGAAAAATGATTCATTTTACCAAAAACACAATCTTTGTAAGAGACAACAACAACTAAGCCTTTTCCCATACTAGACGGGGTTGACTACATGGATTCTTTGTTTCCACAGAGGCCTATCATGTGCCATATTAGCAGTTAACTCACAATAAGCTAGATCATTCTTTATTGTTTCTTTCCAACACTTTTGTGGTCATCCTCTACCTCTTTTAATACTTTCCAAATTTAGCTTTTCATACCTTCTTAAAGGTTCTTCTTTTGATCTTCTTTTTATATGTCCAAACCATCTTAAACGATATTTTCTCATTTTATCCTCTATTGGTGTCACTCCTAATTTATTTCTAATAACCTCATTATGTATACAGTCTTTTCTTGTATGACCACTCATCCATCTCAACATCTTCATTTCTGTCACAGACATCTTTTGTACATGTTGATGATTACTTGCCCAACACTCAGAACCATAAAACATGGCAGGTCTAATTGTTGCTCTATAATATTTACCTTTTAACTTTAATGGTATCTTCTTATCACAAGGGATACCGGATGCTCCTCTCTATTTTAACCAACCATCATTAATTCTATGCGTAACATCTCCATCGATTCTTTCATCACTCTTAAAAATTGACCCTAGGTATTTAAAACTTTTCTTTTGGGGGATGCATTGTGTGCCAATTTTAATTTCTATTTCCTCCGAAGTAACCAAATGATCAAACTTACATTCCATATATTTTGTCTTTGTTCTACTAAGTCGGAAGCCTTTACTTTCTAATCTTTGTAAGAGAAATTTTCAAGATTTTTTATTCCAATGGAAGGACATTCATACAACTTTTGAACACTTAAATGGCTAAGTCTCTTGTGCCACAAGTTTATATTATTTGATAAAACATTAGAATGTCCAAAATTTCGAGTATGCAAATAGTCCATCACATAAAAACCTCCTTCTATATGGCTAAATCCAACCACCTTCTTCGAGAGGTGATCCAATATAATACAACTCATAAATGAGAAGGTAACAATTCACCCATTATCCAAAAATTATGACACAAAAAGTAAGTTTAAATTTGGAACTAAGCTAACTTTATAAACTGAAAAATCTTTATTTTGGAGATGTCCCATTTTATAAACTCTTAATTTTGTTTCATTAATGGTAAAAACACATGAGCCAAAATGTTTTCTTAAACATTTAGTTAAAACTTTTCATCTTAAAGGAAGTTCTAGAATCAAGTAGCCATGTATTCATATCTTGAATATTGTGAGAGGAGATAGAGCATATTGTACCAATAAACGCGAGGTAGAGCATACTGCACCAATAGATCCCTTTTCCTTCAATTGAACTTTAATTTTCACTTTGTTTTGAAGTGCAAGAAAAGTGGAGGCTTGTTCTAACTCTCCATGAGCAAATGCTATCCTTTTCTTCAATTTTAGACGTCTATGTCCCACCTTTTTATAATAGTGACAAATCACTTCTTTCTTTGTTTCATTTGTTCCTTCTATCTTGAAGTGTGGGGGGCGATATGATTTTATATTAGCTTTCAGTCTAGATAAGTAAAGTGGAATTCTTTTAAAATTTAGCTTTATTAAACCTTGTTTTCACCATCTAAAGATCGATAATAATTTTTTCTTTGGTAAGAAATGACTTTTGATGTACGAGAGAAGATCTCACTCTTTCGAATTCTTCTCTTAGGCTCCTTTAAAATTGTGTCTTCAATTTGTTCACGTTGCATTGTATCAAGGCAATGTGTGCATTTCTTTTTATAACCACAAAGTTGATTCCAAATATTTAAAAAATCACTAAAAAACTGATTTATCCTTTATCAACTTGTCTAAGGGATGCAATTTTGTTTCGAAGTGCTATCCTATATGGGCCACATCACTTTAAACATGAGATTTTTTTCAGATATTCTCAAGCATCTCTAGCATTTGTGAAGTCCGTCAAGCTATCACATATGTGATAATGCACATTGTTCATAAGAACCCGTGTAATGATTCTATGACATTTTATCTTCCTTTTATTCCAAAGTGTTATTCACGAAGAATTCTACTTTTGTTAAACTTAGATAGTCCTATAAACTTTTGAAATGAAGATAGTTTTTCATTAATTGAGCTCATGTTTTGTAATTGAAATTAGTTAAACGAAAATTAAAGCTCTTGTTTCCATCTTAATATAAGGAGAATTCAAATTTGATAGAATATCCTTTGAATGAAGAGATATGCTTACTTGGATAGATGTAAGAGCAACACACTAGAAAACTAAGTAGCTTTGCACCTTGAGAATGACTTCTATAATTCAGTATACATCTCAAGGTAGCAAGCACAGCAACGATCAAAAGCCGGTACACCTTCTTAGATGTTAACACATCTTCGCCACTTTCCTAATATGTATAGCCATATTGTCCTCTATCAGAGGGTGTGCCAACATAATTCCAAACATCTCCTTGACTTTGTTTCTAATAACCTCATTATGTATACTCTTTTCTTGTTGACCACTTATCCATCTCAACACTCTTTTCTTCTTTTTGTCATCTACATCTTTTTTATGTTGTGAACCCAAAGAACCTCTCCTGGGTTATTCCTGTACATAAGCTTTTTCTAGATCATAAATAGTCATCGAACAATTAAGCTATGATACCATATAATAAGACAATACCGTAAGTGCTTCAATAGTGACTGCAACAGTCTAATGCTTTTATCCACAGAAATCAGCTACCAAAATTGATTATAAAATACCTTAGATGAGGCTCAAATCACTAAACAAGAATGCCAAACTGAATACACTCAAAATGAATATTAATTAATCAGCCAAAAGGCTTGATATTTAGTATTGGAGAAGACTTTAAATAGAGGAAGGCACTGGCAGTGGAGCCCTCCAAACAGCTAGTTATCTAGCCATTGGGCCTGCTCTAAGGAACAGAATACATAAGAAATAAAAAGAAAATACAGGAAATAAATAAAAAGGAAACAAAAAATACATCATGCGCAATATACATTTTTAACAGGGAGGACACTGTTTGTTCTTTTTGGCTGTACAATGGGGCCTGAGCCCAGATTTGGAAATCATTAAAGGCCTCCATGGACACTGACTAACCACGTTTATCATAAGTCATCAATGTAATCCTCTCAGGATGTGGTTCCTCCGTGATATTCAGATCTCTGCTGATTGCCATGCTTTGCCTTGCCAAAATAAATCCCTGTAGATATGTGGCAGACTCACTTACCATTGTTGATGCATCCATCTCTGAATTCTGCTCACCATATGCATGGAAGCTGGGGTTTACTAGCAAAAATGACTTTGAGTACTTCCTTAGAATCTGTTTTGATTTAATTCTTTGTAGGCCCAACTTCCATACTTGTTCTAAACTGCATAAAGATTCCCAAAGCCCAGCTAAAAGAGCATTACAGTTGCCCAAATTCTTCATAAATCATTTCACCCATTGGCCTTGTGCATTCCAAAGTCCAAACAATTCTTCTGCATCCAAATACACCTTTGGCGCCATTTAAATCTGTGTTAATCTTAAATCAACCTCTCGGTGGACATTGCCATTTTACTTGCTATCTTTGTGGCTTGTGCTACATAGATCCTGACTTCCCAGGAGGAGATTGTTAATTATAATGTGAAAAGTACATTGTTTTATCTTCTGGTCCTATTGTTTACTGTTTCTTGTTGTTGGATTTATAACTAAAAGGTTATGCATTATATTTGGCCTTTCTTATTGTTGCATTATTCATTAATCCACTATTGCTGTTTGGATTGTTTCTAATTGATCATTTATTGGTAGGGTACTTAATATGGAATTCGAGTCAGTGCTATGCTGGTTATTTAGAGAAGACCCCTAAATTTGTCAACAACAACATGCACAGAAAATTACAAGTGCAGATCAATTTGGGTAATGACGACATTAGTTGTAGATTTTATTTCTTCACCGATTTAGTAGAACAAAGACAAAATATATGAAATATAAGTTTGATCATTTGGGTACTTGAGAGGACATAAAAATTAAGATTGGCACACATTGCGCATCCCTAATAAGGAAAGTTTTAAATACCTAGGGTCAAATTTTCAAAGTGATGAAAAAATTGATGGAGATGTTACGGATAGAATTAAAATCGGTTGGTTAAAATGGAGAGGGGCATAAGGTGTTCTATGTGATAAGAAGATACCACTAAAGTTAAATGGTAAATATTATAGAGCAATAATTAACAATATGTGTAAAAGATGTTCGTAGTAGAAGTGAAGATGTTGAGATGGATGAGTGGTCACACAAGGAAAGACGGTATACATAACGAGGTTATTAAAAACCAATTGGAAGTAGCACCAATAGAGGATAAAAAGAGGGAAAATCGTTTAAGATGGTTTGAACATGTAGAAAGATTACCAAAGGATGCTCTCGTAAGAAGATATGAAAAACTAGATTGTGAAAATGTTAAAAGAAGAAGAGGACGACTACAAAAGTGTTGGACAGAAACTATAAATAATGATCTAGTTTATATTGAGTTAACTGCTAGCATGACACATGATAGGGCTCTATGGAAACAAAGAATCCATGTAGCCAACCCCATCTAGTATGGCAAAAGGCTTAGTTGTTGTTATTGTTGAAAGAAGTATCTTGGATCAGACAAGAAGTGATAGTCTCAGCTCACTTCAGCTCATCTCTTGAGTTCAGCAAAAGGAGCTGCACAATTTCTTGTCTTACAAGATGAGATGCACATACGTCTAGTCATCTCAGAGCTGCTCATGAGGACTCAGATATTTGATATGTTCAAATCCGTTTTAAGAAGCTCAGAATCCTGGCTTGCCAAGAGCTCATTGCAGTTTTCTTCTTTACTAAATAAATTAGCAACTTCATTATGTCTATTTATTGATTTAACTTATATGGCAAATTATATATGTTACATGTATGTAAAATTTACGCATTAGCTTTGCCATCTTAACTTGTAATAACCAAATACTACAGCTTGAGTTTGTCGGTGAGCTTGCAGAAGTTGGTGATCTGAACGAAGCATGAGCTTGCAACAATATTGTGTTGTCTTTCTGATCTTCAAAGACAGCTGATAGGATCTCATACTATCTTACATAGAATCCAAAACATATTGCATGTTTGTCTTAAAAAAGAAAAGGAATCACATGAATCACATTGAATCTGTGACACCTCGCAGAGTAATAGACTGAAGAATGGCACCAGTTGGTATATTCCTGCTGGGTCACGTCATGCATTATGCATATGGAGAATTCAGCTCATATCATGACCCATTATCAGTTTGTTTCTGTGGATCCCTTCAAAAAGTTAATTAGTTGATATGTCTGTGAAGTTCTTGATGTTTGTCTCCTGTTTTTCCATTTTAAAGCTTCTCTTGATCTTTGTATTAAATTTCTGTTAATGGTCTTTCCGTTTGTGAAATAGGTGCATGTCCTGAATATCGCATCTCTTCCTGCCTTCTCAACAAGTTTGAAGTATGACTCCAAGAAATCACTTTCAGAAAATGGATCTCGAGTTTGCATGTCTGTGCAACAAACAAGTGGAATCAAAGTCTCAGTCTCACCCTTGGAGTTAAAAATCTCTCATCTTTGTATTAGGTTTCTGTTAATGGTCTTTCCTTTTGTGAAATAGGTGCATTGCCTGCACAAAGCATGTCCTTCTGCCTCCTCAGCAAGTTCGAAATATGACTCCAAGAAATCACTTTCAGTAAGTGGGTTTCGAGTTTGCATGAGTGTGCAACAAGCAAATGGAACCAAAGTCTCAGTCTCACCCTTAGAGCTTGAGAATGTGAAGGAGCCCCCTCTGAATATATACCGACCGAAGGAGCCTTATATTGCTAAAATAGTTTCAGTTGAGAGACTTGTTGGTCCAAAAGCTCCTGGTGAAACTTGCCATATTGTTATTGACCATGGTGGGAATGTGCCGTAATGGGAAGGGCAGAGCTATGGTGTCATTCCTCCTGTAAGTACCTACCTACTGTTTGATCCTTTTATTGCAAGATAAAATAGTTGGTGATCCCTGTGGAACAGACGCCCTGCTACTTATCCTGTGTAGATGATAATACATTATTTATAAGTCCAGTTTATGCTGCCCCAAGTTCGATTAGAATTATTAAATGATTTGTTTTAGACTACATGATTTTTTCTTTATTCTAATGATGCATCTGGATGCTATTGAAGTTCCTGATAGCAGTCTCTTCTATTGTTGATAAGTAATTCCGAGGACCTTGATCCCATGGCATCTTTGAGTTTTCTTTTAGATGATATTTTAGGTTGAGATGTTTCTCAAGTTAAGGATGCCTACTACTTTCAGAACTCGGTGTATTGAAGCTATTACGTGTACCAACTGCTGGACAGTGGACATGTTAGCTTTTATGGGTACTTTATATGCGACCAAACCCTATTTAGATGATCATTTGGAAGAAAACGTGTGTTTGGTCAAGTTGCTCTTGCATGGCATTCTCGTCTGCTAAAGCGGTTCTTGCCATAGAGATCTGCTGACCTGTCCATCTTCTCCCTTTTCAGGGTGAACATCCTAAGAAGCCCGGTAGCCCTCATGCAGTTCGCCTTTACTCTATTGCCTCAACCCGCTATGGAGATGCTTTCGATGGAAAAACAGCTAGCCTTTGTGTTTGACGTGCTGTTTATTATGATCCTGATACTGGGAAGGAAGATCCTTCCAAGATTGGAGTTTGCAGCAATTTCCTTTGTAACTCCAAGCCAGGAGACAAGATCCAGCTCACTGGTACAAGTTGATTTTTGTTGTATTCTTTTTCTCGTATGCAAAAATTTGCAATTAATCTAATGCAACCATACCTACTTTTTGTGTGTACTGTGAATTGTGAAACAAAGTTACATCATCATAAATAGATGAGCATGTGGTTTAGTAGTCTCAAAAAGGAGCAAGCCAATTTGAAAGTACCATGATGTAGATTCTATGTACTTGAAATGATTGGTTTATTTTCAGGTCCATCTGGCAAAGTGATGCTGCTGCCAGAGGGTGACCCAAATGCCACCCATATCATGATTGCGACTGGGACTGGTGTGGCACCTTACAGAGGATACCTACGTCGCATGTTCATGGAGTTTGTCCCATCTTATAGATTCACCGGCCTTGCATGGCTCTTTCTTGGAGTGGCAAACAGCGACAGCCTCCTCTATCATGATGAGTTCAAGCGGTATCTGCAGGTTTATCCTGATAATTTTCGATATGACTTAGCACTGAGCAGGGAACAGAAGAACAAAAAAGGTGGGAAGATGTATGTACAGGACAAGATTGAGGAGTACAGTGATGAAATCTTCAAGTTTTTGAATAAAGGAGCTCACATCTATTTCTGTGGATTGAAAGGAATGATGCCTGGGATCCAGGAAACGTTGAAAAGAGTAGCAGAGGAAAGAGGAGAGAACTGGGACCTGAAGCTTTCCCAACTTAAGAAGAATAAGCAATGGCATGTTGAGGTGTATTAAGAAGAACCAGAATAAGGCAGATTTGTATGTTAGCAAGTTTAGCTTGTTGTTTCCTAATTGGTGGAAGGCAAGAGATCTTTCCTTAATAATGTAATGATTGATTTTGACTTGGCTGTTGTTGCTGCTGTTTTCAGATGAATGACATATTTCCTTTTTAATAAGTTCATTTCAATTTGACATGCTTCTCAATATCTTGTCCCAACAGTTGTGGTTTTTCTTTTCAATGGAAATAGGTATCTGTCTGCAGAATTGGGATGATATTTCACGTGAACCATGTCGTAAGATCCCTGCTTGCTAATTTCAAGAGACTCCTTGTGTCGCAACGTTTGCTGTTGAATGAAGGAGGATACATTTCAGCTACTCTTCATCAGATCATTGTTATAATCATGGGATTCTTCTATGTCCACGATACCTTTCCTTATGTGGGAATTGCTAGAAAATGCAAAGCAAACTACTACCCAAATTGGTGCGAGTTATTCAATGTAAAGCAAAATACAGTTTAGATAGTAACTCATTATATACTGGCATCGGAGTTATTCTGTAAAGACTATATAGGGTGGCTTGGGAAAGAGAAGCCCATCAGAGAACACAAGCGAATTGACGAGACTGTAGATTCTTAAATGCAATGGGAACATGGTTTGTAGAAAATTTGGTCTCGCACAATCTCTTCGATAACTGGAATTTTTATGTGGAAGAAACAATACCATCTAAAGAGGGACTAAATGAGTAACAGTAAGTAATGAATGGTTGTAAGGCGAACAAATTGGCACTTAGCAAGGTATGAGGGAGATTGGATCAGGTACTTAGATGCAAGAGGTACCTTGTTTCATTGGGAATACGTTGCTTATTTAACTTTAATAAAAATTGTTTAAGATGGTTTGAAGTTGTTGAAAAATGATATAAAGTTTCAATAAAAACATATGAGAAATTAGATTGTGAAAATATTAAAAAATGATCACAAAAGTATTCAAAGAAAACAATAAAGAATAAGCTATGAAAGAAAAGGATAGAGAATAATTTAGTTTATGTTTAATTAACTGTCACAATGATACATGATTGAGTTCTATGAAAACAAAGAATTCATGTAACCGACCCTACAGAGATGTCAAAATGGGTCGGGCCAAACTCTATTAAACGATCTGTCTTGTATGTGCGATCACACAAATGATGTAGATTGAGCTGCCCATGAATATCAATAAGATATTCATAATGAGTGAATTAAATGTGACATAGGATGTGCACCTTGATCACCACCATTCGATTGATGATGGCGATCAAGCAATATCTAGTATAGAAACGGACGATGGTGGTGATCAAGCCATATCTATTCAAGTTGTGTAGCAGCTCTCTTTCTCTCTCTCTATATATAAATGTGTGTGAGCCAGCCCGGACTCATATTTTCCTCTGCCCACAAGTACCGCGCCTAGTAAGAAAGGCTTAGTTGTTGACGGAAAGAAAAAAGAAAAAGTAAGGCAATCAATAAAGATTCACGATGCTGCACAACACGATGTAGTCCTATGCTACATAACGACATGACACAAATTCACAAAATATGCCAATTAATCTATGAAAACATGATCGATCTAGGCACCGAGATATTATGATAATATCATTAGGTAATATTCAATTAAATCCAGTTAATGATTTTTCAGACTGGTCCAGAAGACAAGCCACTTAACTCTCATTGAGCCACATATTTAAAATCAGATGCGCGTCTAGAGTTTTTCGAACTCATGACCTTCGACTGTGAGTCGACAGCCAGGCGGGCTACCACTCTTGTGCAGTGCCCGTCTTTGTTTCTTTCGAGTAGTTTTAGCCCCGATTCGACGGAAACCAAAGGAAAGTTCCGACTCTATAAAATACGAGTCTTTAGTCGACGAATCGGTTTGTTTAGGTGTACCGAACTTATAAATACATGCATAGGTCCGGGAAATTTTAGGGTTTGCGCGGCGCTTTTTCTCTACTCCTTCCTCCTTGAGTAAACCCTCTCTCTCGGGTGGTCGAGGTACGATTGTGGCTCGTCCTTGTCTATCCGTAATTACATCTCTGATTGAGATCCTCGTTCGTTTTGTGATTGATGGATCTCGATTTATTCCCCTTTTCTTAATCATTATCTCCTTGGGTGATATTCTTTACCCTGATTTTTTTGGCTTATTCGTTGTTTCATCTAGCCTGATGTGAAGATGTCAACTTGTTATATCGATTTCTCTTTTCTGGTATTGATCGTGGGGAGCGACCATAGAAGTTGTAGATTCGCTTGTTTCCTATGATAAGAAAATGCAGATCGACTCGTGGTTTTTTGTTTCCTATCTTGATTCATCTTCTTCTTTTTTGGTTAGTGTTCATGGCTGCTAAAGTAGAGTTGGTAAAGTGAAACATTTGTCTTGAGGGCACGGATGCTTCGATCTGTAAGATCTATGTAACGGTCTGTTTTTTGGGAAAAGTTTTCGTGCGTTTGTGTTCAGTCACAGATCTATAGCCATTTTTGACACGAAATGTCTTTCTACTGTCTTCGCACGATTTTCTCCAAACATATTCTCATATTTCAGATCGGGCAATCCGTTGTTTCTGTAGTGGGAGTGTTGTGACGCAGTCTCCCTGAGAGCCAGGTCACTCTCGATCTGTGTTATTGGTTTCATCGGCACCTGATTTAGTTCGAAACCTGGACTTGAAGTTCAATTTTAGGAACTGCTGACCGAAGCTTGATCAGAAAGGGCGCTGTCTGAACTTCCTCTATGCTTATCTTCGGACATGCAACTGGCTGATACAAAGTTTTGGCCATGATTTCATGTGTCTACTGCTTTTGTCTAACGACGCAATCTCTCTCCACATCTTTTTAATTGTAAAACCAGTTACTTCAATATAGCCTGTGGTTTGGAACCCCACAATTAGAAAATAGAACAACCTATGTTGGTTTTTCTATCTGCCACTTATCTGGTTCAAGGTTGTCTGTGCGGGGCATGGTATCCTTTTAATATGCATGGCTAAACACGAAACTTCCGAGTTTTGGAGAAAATTTATTCTATTTTCATATGTAGATGGTTATTTATTGTTTGTACTCTGTTATTAGGTTAGTAATTAAACTGCAATAATTTGGCTTGTGTCATGATATTTATTGTTTGCCAGAAATTCATTTACAAGAATTTTCGGCTTTATTTGGTTTCAATTTTTGTTCTTTAAATATCTGGTAGTTTCTACCTCTGTTACTGCTCTAGTTTTTCATAGCTTTCTATGTTCTTTATGTTTCTTGTATTCTGAGCTAATTGTAATTTAGTTAACTTTTCTATATATTGTTTGTCCTTGCTTCAGGAGTCTGTTACACAACTTCTTTGTTGATCTCCCAGAACTGCCAAAATGGTATGTAGTTATACAACTGTGGTTTATGAAATTTCTTATTTTGTCAGCATGCTATGGTGCTCAAACCTCAACTGACCCTTGCAGGTGAAGTTTACGGTAGAAGAGCTCCGTAGGATTATGGATCTTAAACACAACATCCGTAACATGTCTGTCATTGCACATGTTGACCATGGTATGCAAAAATACGTGAATTGCAACAGCTCTTTGTTTATTCAAATATGAAGTGAGAATCCGCATCTGATTCCTTTACCTCAATATTTTTGTTTCTTTCAGGTAAGTCTACTTTGACAGATTCCCTCGTAGCGGCAGCTGGAATTATTGCCCAGGAGGTTGATTGTGTTGAGGGTGTCTGTGTCCAAACAGAAACTGTGCTGCGACAGGCCCTTGGGGAAAGGATTAGGCCTGTTCTGACTGTTAACAAGATGGACAGATGCTTCCTTGAGCTCCAGGTGGATGGAGAGGAGGCTTACCAGACATTTCAAAGGGTTATTGAGAATGCTAATGTCATCATGGCTACATATGAAGATCCCTTGTTAGGTGATTGTCAGGTCTATCCAGAGAAAGGAACAGTTGCTTTTTCTGCTGGTTTGCATGGCTGGGCTTTTACTCTGACAAACTTTGCTAAAATGTATGCCTCAAAATTTGGTGTTGATGAGTCAAAGATGATGGAAAGGCTCTGGGGTGAAAACTTCTTTGATCCAGCCACAAAGAAATGGACCAGCAAAAACACCGGTTCTTCTACCTGCAAGCGTGGATTTGTTCAATTCTGTTATGAACCTATCAAACAGATCATAAAGACTTGTATGAATGATCAGAAAGATAAGTTGTGGCCAATGTTGCAGAAGCTTGGTGTCACTATGAAAGCTGAAGAGAAGGACCTGATGGGTAAAGCATTGATGAAACGTGTCATGCAAACTTGGCTCCCAGCAAGTAATGCACTCTTGGAAATGATGATATTTTCATCTTCCTTCCCCAGCAACAGCCCAAAAGTATCGTGTGGAAAATTTATATGAAGGCCCCTTGACGATCCTTATGCTACTGCTATCAGGAATTGTGATCCTGATGGGCCACTGATGCTTTATGTCTCAAAGATGATTCCTGCATCAGACAAGGGCCGGTTCTTTGCTTTTGGACGTGTCTTCGCTGGTAAAGTATCTACAGGCATGAAAGTCAGGATCATGGGACCAAACTATGTTCCAGGACAGAAGAAGGATTTGTACGTGAAGAGTGTCCAGAGAACTGTCATTTGGATGGGGAAAAAACAAGAGTCAGTTGAGGATGTTCCATGCGGTAATACAGTTGCTATGGTTGGGTTGGATCAATTTATCACCAAAAATGCTACCCTTACCAATGAAAAGGAAGTGGATGCACATCCTATACGTGCCATGAAGTTTTCTGTTTCACCTGTAGTTCGTGTTGCTGTTCAATGCAAAGTTGCATCTGATCTTCCCAAGCTTGTTGAAGGTCTGAAGCGGCTAGCTAAATCTGACCCTATGGTTGTTTGTACAATTGAAGAATCTGGTGAACATATCATTGCTGGTGCAGGAGAACTTCATCTTGAGATCTGCTTGAAGGACTTGCAAGATGATTTCATGGGTGGAGCTGAGATTATTAAATCTGATCCTGTTGTGTCCTTCCGTGAAACTGTCCTAGAGAGGTCTTGCCGCACGGTGATGAGCAAGTCTCCCAACAAGCACAACCGTCTGTACATGGAAGCAAGACCCTTGGAGAAGGGGCTGCCAGAGGCCATTGATGATGGAAAGATTGGACCAAGGGATGACCCCAAAGTTCGTTCTAAAATCTTGTCAGAGGAATTTGGTTGGGATAAAGATCTTGCCAAGAAAATCTGGTGTTTTGGACCTGAGACCACTGGGCCCAACATGGTGGTGGATATGTGTAAGGGAGTCCAGTATCTGAATGAAATCAAGGACTCCGTTGTTGCTGGATTCCAGTGGGCATCAAAAGAAGGTGCATTGGCTGAAGAGAACATGAGAGCTATCTGCTTTGAAGTCTGTGTTCCCAGTTAACTGCCAAGCCTAGGCTTCTGGAGCCTGTTTACCTGGTGGAAATCCAGGCACCTGAGCAAGCTCTTGGGTATTCTGTTTTTGTTCGATCAGTTTCCTTGCAGAAAACAGGATGAGCTGTGGAGCATAGATTTCGTTTGCGTGCATGACGTTAAAAGATAGCGGTTTGAGTGTTTTATTTTCTTGGTTGAACTATTTATATGGATTTGGACACATTGGTTAAGGTAATAGTCAGTTTATCTACTTTCTTAACTGATTGATGTTATGGATTGTCATTTTATTTTCAATTCTTTTTCCGGTAGCTTCCTATGCATGCTAGCTCCATCTGTATCTTCCCAAACCTTGCTTAGATTTATATTAAGCGTTGGCTTGGTAATTTTGGTTATAGAGCTTACTTCTTCTCCTAATTTATGCAATATGGGGGACCAAATCTAGGCTGGGAGAGACATTATTGATCCTACCGGGAGGGGGGACTTCATCTGGCTGCGTTTCTGAATCACCTTAATCATTGTCTCGGTTATTTTGTGCTTTATTATACCAAAGCTTCTGAATCACCTTAATCATTGTCTCGGTTATTTTGTGCTTTATCATACCAAAGCTTACTTTTTATCTGAGAAAATTGCTTGCTCTTGTGACTTTATCAGACACTACCCAGATCCGAGCACAAGCTGGAAAGTTCGTGTTTGCGCTCGGGGAATTACATACGACAAATAAAAATATAATCAGATTCACCTGTTTCTTATGGCGAAAAAACACAGTACACAACTACCCGGAAAAGGAAATTACTGATGATGTAATGCCCTGGAACCCAAACCTGAAATGAACATAACCTCAAAAGTCACTTTAGTGTGTCCCACCTAAAAGTGCCACCAGAAGAACACAGTCGTGTTCGGTTTTACATGATGATGACACGAATATCACGAACGTAGCCTGAAACACGAAATCGCCATCCCTATTACCGACCGGGTATCTGGAGTCCCGTTGGTCCATGCTCTTCTTCAGATCACAAACCAGGATGTCGTCCGTCACCGAACGTTTAAACGGTCGTGCAAAAGGCGGGGACTTCTCGTGTTGGTACATATTTTTAGGCCACCAAAGAAAAGCCATATATACGTATCCCCCCCAAAGAATCGTATATTTGATTAGACACCAAATCGTTTAGTTATTACACTTAGGGTATAATGAACCTAATGAGCTAAATATTACCACCACTTTTATAAAGCTTTACATATTCATAAAAAAACAGATGGTTGGTATTTAAATTATAAAAATAGAAAACACCTTTTTATGTTTTTTAAGTCTAAATAATTGAAAAAATATTTTTTGTTTTTCAATTCAAATAAATGGTTGAGCTATGTTTAAATGATGTTAGCAGTCTCACTTTTTAAACAAGAAACAATTTGACAAACGGGAAAGAGAAAAGTAAGAACTGCAAAATCTCACAAAAATTGTGTCCCGTTATTGTAATTTCTTCTGAACATAATTACTTTCCGCCGTCCCTCTTTTCCCTCTGCTTTCCTCGGTGAGATGCGGAAACTAACCATCCAGCAGGCCTGATCCAACTGTCGATCGGCCTTCCCGGACGAATCCGGAGGGTAGTGGGCTCTCAATTTAGGTGTTTTCGGCAGATTGAGGCTGTTTCGGTGAGTTCTGGCGTCGTTTGTAGTTCTCGGTTTCTTTTTCTTCACGAATCGACTAATTATGGGTGTTCGCTGTCTTTGATTCGTACTCATGTCAATATGGGTGAGGGAGTTCTCCGTGGTGAATCGGGATCCGGCGACGTGCCTCCAAGGACGTACGTTTTGGCGCTTATGAGTCCCAGAAGGGTGCACAAACGCGAGGTCGATTTCGCGACGAAGGTTCCGGTGGAGGTCGTCGGGTCGGTAGGCCAGAGTCCCGTGCAGGCGGAGGAGTCCGAAGCTACTCCGGCCTCCGGTGGTGAGGATCAGAGCAGTCAGAAGTCTCAGGGCGATTCTTCTCATTCTTTGGACGTGACGCCTGTTGTGACCGTGTCAGTGGAGAAGGAATCGTATGCGATCGAGGTTATTGATGTTGAAAAGGAAGCGGAAACTGCGAAGCGTGAGACATCGAATGTTTCAAGGCCGTCGGTATTGTCCAGGAGGACTACCCGATTGGAGTTCAAGAGATTGAATGGTGTTCTGGACACTACTCCCTCGAAGGAGTGTGAGAACCATTTAAGTGATCTCCGGGCAGATTCCTATTCTATTGAAAATCGAAGCCGTGGGAGAAATCGAAGGCTTCGAGGCCGTTGGTCTTTCCTAGGAGGATCACCCGATTGGAATTCAAGAGATTGAATGGCGTTCTCGACACTTATTCCTTGAAGGAGAGTGAGAATCGGTCTAGTGATCTCCAGGCAGATTCCTATTCAATTGAAACTGCACTGAAGCCCAAGGCCTCTGAAATGGCAATGACAATGTTCCGGTGGTGATGAAATTGCCTAGAATGGGGTTCCCGATAGCGATGGCGAAATAAAGAAATTGAATTTCACTGCGGTGGAAAATCCTGCTTCCCTTCAGGTACCGAGGAATTCGGCTTGGATTGAATCGGCTGAACATTTGGAGGCAACGAATTTGGCATTCTCCAAGGTAGACGAGGAATCAGGATCGAAAATGACAATTGGGTCATCTCACGAGTTAGTTTGCCCAAGGGACCAGGAGGAGTTTGGATCATCTGTTGGTGCCGTCACGATCAATCATGACAATGTGCAAGAGAGTATGAAGAAGCTCGAATTGAAGGTTTCAAAGAAGATTTTATTGGCCAAGTTTCCCAAAACAATCCAGGATTTGCTTGCAACGGGTTTGCTTGACGGATGCAAAGTGAGGTATCTCCACCGTGCTTTGGAGAAGGTACTAATTCTACCCACAACTTAAGAATTATGTAGTGTCGTCTGTTGTTCCGTGTTGTTGATTTATTAGTAGTTTCTGATTGACATATGCTATTGTAAACGAGTAGGAAGACCTCCATGGAGTAGTTGAAAATGGAAAGATTCTCTGTTTCTGTTCATCCTGCAAAGGCAAACAAATGAGTATTTAGTTGCTGTTATGAGATGGACTATCGGAAGAAAAATTTTGCCCGATATAAGATGGTCTCTATCTTACAATGCAGACTGTTTCTCCTGTCCAATTTGAGCTACATGCTGGTAGTGTCAACAGACGTGCAATTGATTATATTTACTTGGAGAACGGGAAGGCAATCCGTGATATACTGAGATCTTGTCTTGGAACCCCGCCCGAAATGCTTGAGGAGAGGATGCAAACTGAAATACGTTCATCGGATGGAAGTAAACTACTCACTTGTGAGCGTTGCAAAGGTAATGAGCGTATTAAGTTACTGTTACTTATGTTGTTACCGTCCAGATCTAATGGTGTAGCTTGAAATTCATCTTGATTTGTGTAATTTTTTCATTTGTACGTGATCAAGAACCAACTAATGTTACTACCCATGGAAAATCACGTCAATTGTGTCAGAAATGCCTGGACCTTCAACAAACGCCTGCAAAGAGGCAAAGTCCAAGGTGAAAAATATGAACTCAACTGTTTGCTTGGAGTACATTATGGTGGAATCCATGTGCGAAATAATGTGTATGCAAATCTATTAGAATGGCTTTTAATGTGTTTGTTTTCTTTATCTGATAGATTGTGCATATCTTTTATTTATCTAAACGACTGTTCATGTTAAATTTTCCAAACAGGAGGCCTCAAAATAACAATACAACAACTACTGAGCCTTTTGCCATACTAGATGGGGTCGGCTACATGGATTCTTTGTTTTCACGGAGCCCTATCATGTGCCTTGCTAGCAGTTAACTCAGTATAAACTAAATCATTCTTATTTGTTTCTTTTCAACACTTTTGTAGTTGTCCTCTTACACTTTTAACATTTTCACAATCTAGTGTTTCATATCTTCTTACGAGAACGTCCTTGGGTCGTCTTTCTACATATCCAAACCATCTTAAATGATTTTTTCTCATTTTATCCTCTGTTGGTGCTACTCCCAATTTGTTTGTAATAACCTCATTATGTATACGGTCTTTCCTTATATGACCACTCATCCATCTCAACATTTTCATATGACATTTTTTGCACATGTTGATGATTAACTGCCCAACACTGAAAACCATAAAACATAACAGGTCTAATTACTACTCTATAATATTTACCTTTTAACTTTAATGGTATCTTCTTATCACATATAATACCTGATGCCCCTCTCCATTTTAACAAACTGGCATTAATTCTGTACATAACATCTCCATCAATTCTTCTGTCACTTTGAAAAATTGACTCTAGGTATTTAAAACTTTACTTGTGAGAGATGTAACGTGTGTCAATCTTAATTTCTATGTCCTCTTATATACCCAAATGATCAAACTTATATTCTGTATATTCTATCTTTGTTCTACTAAGTGAGAAGCCTTTACTTTTTAACATTTCTCTCTATAGTTTTCCTATTAACTTTTTCCTTAGACTCATCCACTAACACAATGCCATCTTCAAATAACATACACCAAGTTTCTTCATCTTGAATATGTTTTGTTAACTCATCACTGACCAATATAAAGAAATATGGACTTAAAGTTGATCTCTAATGTAACCTAATATTAACAATGTGGAAGCAAAAAAATGCACTTCTCCAGGCAAATTGAGGTAGTATCAACTATCAACCTTTTCTTTTTAAAATAACACTTAGTTTTACATCCTTCTTATTCTAAAGCTTTGTGTCATTTCCATGAAATGTTGGTTTGTTCTTGCACACTATTTTATTGGTTAAGATGCTTTGTCAAATAATCAAATCTTTTCTCGGTGACAACATGGACTATTTATCTTTCAACAATGAAGTTATGGGCATTGTGCTTAAGCATAGAAACAACAACAACAACTAAGCCTTTTCCCATACTAGACGGGGTCAGCCACATGGATTCTTTGTTTCCACATAACCCTATCCTGTGCCGTGTTAGCATATAACTCAAAATAAGCTGGATCATTCTTTATTGTTTCTTTCCAACACTTTTGTGGTCATCCTCTACCTCTTTTAATATTTTCAAAATCTAGTTTTTCATACCTTCTTACAGGTTCTTCTTTTGATCTTCTTTCTATATGTCCAAACTATCTTAAACGATATTCTCTCATTTTATCCTCTATTGGTGCAACTCCTAATTTGTTTCTAATAACCTCATTATGTATACGGTCTTTTCTTGTATGACCACTCATCCATCTCAACATCTTCATTTCTGTCACAGGCATCTTTTGTACATGTTGATGATTAACTGCCCAACACTCAGAACCATAAAACATGACAGGTCTAATTGTTGCTCTATAATATTTACCTTTTAACTTTAATAATATCTTCTTATCACAAAGAATACCTGATGCTCCTCTCCATTTTAACCAACCAACATTAATTTTACACGTAACATCTCCATCAATTCTTCCATCACTCTGAAAAATTGACCCTATGTATTTAAAACTTTCTTTTTAAGGGATGTAATGTGTGCCAATTTTAATTTCTATGTCCTCTGAAGTAACAAAATGATCAAACTTGCATTCCATATATTCTGTCTTTGTTCTACTAAGTCAGAGGCCTTTACTTTCTAATGTTTTTCTCCATAGTTCCAATTTTCTATTAACTTTTTTCTTAGACTCCTCAACTAACACAATGTCATCTTTAAATGACATACACCATTCATCTTGAATATATTTTATTAATACATTAATCACCATTATAAATAAGTATGGACTTGATCCTTGATATAACCCAATATTAACTTCAAAGAAATCTGTCATTCTTTCATGAGTTCTCACACATGTTTTTGTACCATCATACATGTCTCTTATGAGTTTTATGTATGTCAATGGGATACTTTTTTTTTCTAAGGTTCTCCAAAGGACCTCCCTCAGTACACTATCGTAAGCTTTTTTTAGATCAATAAATATCATATGAAGGTCTTTCTTTTTTCATCTAAAATGTTCCACAAGACATCTCAAAAGGTGAATTGCTTCAACAGCAGATAATAGATATGTCTGGCATGAATCCAAATTGGTTCTATGTTGTACTCGATACGTGTCTTAACCTACGTTCGATAATTCTTTTCCATAATTTCATAGTATGACTTATTAACTTGATACCCTAATAATTCACACAATTCTGAATGTCTCTCTTGTTCTTATATATGGGTATAAGTGTACTCGCTCTCCATTCTTCGGGCATCTTTTGGTTTCTCTATATTTCATTAAAGAGTCTTGTGAGCCGAGTGATTCTTATTTCTTTTAGGATTTTCCAAACTTCTATAGGAATATTGTCTTGTCCTACCAATTTACCACCCTTTATATGTTTAAGAGCCTCTTTGACTTTATTCTTTTGAATACGTCGGTAGAAATTGTGGTTTATATTTCTTTTTTGATTTGGTTAAGTTGCTAACTGTCCTAAGCTAATACTAACATCTTCATTTTCATTAAAAAGCTTATAAAAATAGTTTTTTCATCTATTTCTTATATCATCATTTGCCATTGGAATTTTCTCATCCTCGTATTTGATGCATCTAACAAAATTAAGATCCTTAGTTTTCTTATCTCTAGCCCTAGCTATCCTAAAAATATCTCTTTCACCCTCTTTTGAGTTGAGTTTTTTATATAAATTCTCCCAAATTTTAGCTTTTGATTCACTGACAACCTTTTCACTTCCTTCTTTGGTGGCTTATTAGTTTCTAAAGTTTCACTAGTTTTCTTAGCATAATGTAATTTGTAACATGCCCTCTTTGCCTTGATTTTATTTTGCACTTCACTTTATCACCAAGTTTCTTTTGTGCCGATACACCTCCCTTAGATTCACCTAACACATCTTTCACCACTTTCCTAATATGTATAGCCATATTGTTTCACATATCACTAGGTGTACCAACATAATTCCAAGCATCTCCTTGAAGGACTTTCTGTTTAAGTATACCTTCTTTCTCGCTTTTGAGGTTCCACCATTTTGTCCGAATAGCTCGATGCACTCTTTTCTTCTTTGTCTATTTTTTTACTTGTAAATCCATAACTAAAAATTGATGTTAGGTGTTAAGCTTTCTCCTGGAATTACCTTGCAATCTTTACAACACGCACTATCTTTTTTTCTATAAATAAAATAATCAATTTGTATTTGTGATAAGCCACTCTTATAAGTAATTAAATGTTTATCTCATTTTTTGAAGATTGTATTGACTATAAAGAGATCAAATGCCATAGCAAAATTTAAAATCTTCCTACCTTCTTCATTTATATCCCAAAACCAAAGTTTCCATGAATACCTTGATATCCTAATGCCTCTTTACCGACATGTCCATTTAAGTCTCCTTATAAACAAATCATCTCCCTTTGTGGAATCCTTTGAATCACCTTATCTTACTCTTCCCAAAAAGCCTAGTCCTACTTGGGGTGAGTAAGCACAAACTATATTCAAAACCTCTGCTCCTAACACTAATTTCAACGTCATGGTTCGGTTACCATATCATTGGATGTCTACTACACTCATTTAAATCTTTATTTATGATAATACCAACTCCGTTTCGAGCCTTTGCCTTACCTGAGTACCATACTTTAAAACCTATATCCTCTATCTCATTTGCTTTTTCTCCAACTCACTTTGTCTCTTGTAAACATAGAATATGAATCTTTCTCCGAATCATAGCATCTATCACCTCCATTAGCTTACCGGACAATGTTTCGATATTCCAAGAACCAATACAAATCTTATTATCTAGGACTAGCTTCCTTACCCCTGCATTCGTTCCATATTTAAAATGCGGAGACCCTCTATGTAATTTATTCACTACATTTGGACGGCAATAACTTCTTTACCCACACACGTCTATGATGAGAGAATCCTCTCGGCAATTGATTCACTCACTACATCCGGGCGAAAAAGTAGTGACCCTTATTTGCTTTTCACTTCATTCGGGCTGTACAACACGTCGCTAAGCCTGAAAAATAGGTGAACTCACCAGATTCCGGCTGATTCTTCCACGTTTTCCGGCTGGTCCGAGGCTATCCCAAATCTCCCTAGACAATGTTCACTATGAAGGCCTCTTTTAAAGGCCTTTCATATTCCAAAATGTGATCGTTACTGCACAGCCTGTTACTGCACAGTCTGTGCAGTAACGCTTAGGCGTTACAATAAGAATATTTGGGAAAGAAGTTGTGGAACTTCCTTTAGTTGCAACTAGTAGTGGAAACCAAGGAAAGGTGTGTAAATGGGACACTTCCTGCCTCACATTTCAACTGTTTTGTGACTGTAAATGAGTTTGTGTAGCTTTGATCTTGTTATTTCTTCATTCTGTTGATTGTAGACATTATTTTCCTGAAGTACTAGTTCTGATGAATTTTACATTATAAGAATGTTGTAACTGTTACGCCATCTATTTCACATTATGCAACTGAAATCATACCTTAACTGGTTATATCCCAGCGTTCTGGCACAGATCCCCTTTTCTGGTTATAAAGGGAGGCTGAAGCCTAACACACAGACACATGCACCTGCATTCATGACCCGTGAGTCAGACTGCCCTACCAGATGAGCTAACACAGTGGGTTTGCAGATCCTTTTTTGGTTTTCTCGATTAAGTGCCTTTTTCTCTCATCTTCACAACCTGTTCAGTAGTAGTTGATATCTTCTGTTTTTTTATCTATAACTAGTCTGATACTTTTGGTGAAAATTATCCAAACGTCCATGCTTTGAATGCCTGATGGTGTAAGTGCTACAAAGGAAAGGAAAAAGCAACTTGTACTTTGAAATGGAAACCCTATACGAGATGATCTGCATTTGAAAAATATCATGTCAGCTATGAACTTGTGAACATGTTCAATCTTGTGTACTTGCTATGTGATAGTTTCAGATCCTTTTTCTCCTATTTCTTTCATTTTCTACAAACTAGCAGAGTTTGGGAGGACTGGTCCTTCTAATCCAGTCCATACTATAGGAACCTTTCACATAACAAGATCAGTTCAATGCTGGCTGTTCTTTTGGTTTGAAGAAAGATTGGTTCACCTGGTATGAGAGAAATGTTGCATGGGAATGTTTCACTTTTTTAGATCACTTCAATGCTTCAGACTGTCCTTTTGGTTTGAACAAAGATTGTTTCACCTGGTGTGATAGAAGAATGGCATGTCTGTTCCTTGTTACATTCTTCAAGAAAGAAAAATTAAAAGATCTGGCATGTCTACTGTGGTTGGTTTCATATTTCTTTTGGTCTGAACAAAGATTGTTTCACCCGATTGCTACATTCTACTTACAGTGGTTAACTGTGCTTTGAAAACCTCGCCATATCTTGATTCTCATATTGCATGCAGCTGCTCTAATTTGCATGTGCCTGAACAATGTTAATAGGCGATATGTTGTCAAAATTGCTGCAAATGGATCGACTTATTACTGTTTAAAGAATAAATGTAGTATGCAATCTTACTGTTTTGTAGATGTGCTTCACTTTGTCTCAATGCGGATCTGAGTCGCTGGTGTATGTGTTCCATTCTAGAACAAAATAGTAAACCTTGTGCTGTATTGTGCGTTATCTACACACGATTGCAAGTTCTCTTACGTGCCTTTGCCATTTCAGGGTTACTTCCAATCACTATTCTCGTGCATAGAGAGATTTCTTGGATTTTTAGAAATGAAGAATCTTGTGCTCCCGGCTGCTGATGAAGCGGAGTCTATATGGACTAAAAGATTTGGTTTCTCAAAGATGAGCCAGGATGAGGTCTTTTCTTTCTGCTTTTTTTTTTGTTATTGCGATTTAGGATATAATAATTTGGAAACGTGTGTGTGAGCGTTTGCATTTGCATCAACGGACATTTGCTTGAGTAAATATTCATAGGGGGCAGGGTGTGTGTGAATTCGAGATGGCTATTACTTGCCTATTATTTGAAAGTAGCAGTTGCTCTCGAGACCTGAATCTTGATCTCTTATCCACCTTACCAGTAACACCAACAAACAACTGTAAATAATAGTAGAATCTGATTGACTTGTTACTTGTGCAGGTCTCAAATTACACAAGAGATACGAAGATGATGATTTTTCATGGCACATCAATGCTCCAGAAACCTGTCCCCAAATTTCGCGTGGTCACCCACCAGAAAAATGCTCATCGGGCCGATGCTAGCTGACATTCAGTCTTCATCATATGAGAGTTTCTCTTTGTGCTAGGCGTAAGGTGCCTGGAGACTGTAGATGTGGGAATCCATATTTTTTGAAGTTGTTGTAGAGGAAAGCTCTCTCCAGTTGTTTTCTTGGTTTTTGCTGTTTCTTGTACAGGTGAACGTAGTTCAATTCATAGAAAGTGATGGGAATTTTACAGTAGATTGTTGCTTACACTTTTCGGTAAAATGGGGAGGACGAAGTCTTATCCACTCCCCAGGCATCAAACCCGTGACCTTCATTCCGTGAGTCGTGCCCCTAGCCAGGTGAGCTATCTGCTCTTTGTGCAACTGTATAAATTTATTAAGTTGTTTCACCAACAGTAGAAATATGATGCTGATAATTTTTTGTGTATGCTTGGGTGCTGACTAAAGGTTCGCTAGTTGAGAGAGAGGTTTTAAGTAAAACCTTTAAAATTGGCTGCTGAACCCAGCTGAATGGATGTTCATGTTCAACTCATATGGTTTAATGAGCTGGTCATGAATGATTCGCAGATGACCAAACTACGAGCGGCTTGGCTAATATGTCTAGCCCTATTGCTAGGGTTGGAAGACAACCTTCAAGTTGAAGACCGAGAGTTCCATGTGATCCAAAACCAAATTTGTTCACTATGATCTGGTGAGCAAAGTTGAATCCAGTTGTATTCAAATCCAGAAAATCATAAGTGCAGAGTCACAAGAAGGTTCAGATCCAAGTACGATGGGGCCTCTCTAGGTTTGAATCAAGAGTGGGCAATTTTGACCATACCCGACCCGTTATTCCTTGCTCCAACATTAAGCTGTTGTGCTGGACCCATCATTAGATAGTCAAGGATGCAGTACCAAATGCCAAGGACCAGAAAGGGGCATTTCAGTCATAGTGGTAAAGTCTGTGAGCGTATTTGTCATTTCCGCTGAGAAAAATAAAACTTGTAAGTGTTCCCATAAATATCTAATCTTCTTCCTCCGTATCTGGGATTCGGAAGCCCTTATATCAGAACTTTCCGCGGAAATCGATGTATTTTCCTAGTGGAGCCAAACATGTGGAGCTTCGGATCGGTCAAAATGTCAAACACTGATACGGACAGGTAGAAAGGCCCAGAAGCGGGAGCTTCTTCAAATTTTGAAAATACTCAGGGACGACTTTGTCCTCACTTACGAACTTCAACCTTTTGCCATTTGTCTAATATGGAAGGGCAGATGGAAGAAAAGTTTCTCCGCAAAATCCCGCTCGCCTGCCTCGATCAAAATCGGGAAAAGGGTAAACAGAAAAAGGGGATTATTATTCATTCCCTCTTCGCGTCTACCGTCTGAGATTCAAAAGTGGCCCTCCCTCTCAGATTGTCTCTTAATTTTGTGGGAGTAAGTTTTCATCTCTTTGTTTGTTAGTTTATTGTTTATTTTCTCCATTTCTTTGCATTTTTCAGATAATCTTTTGGGTATTTCTGCAAGTACGATGATAAATTGCGGTGTTATGACGGCCCTTGGGAAATTCATCGGTTCTCTTTTTACTTCTGTGGATTCTATTGGAAAAGATCGGAATTAAACGAGTTTTGTGGGTCTTGGCATATGGAAAACTTGAAGTAGGGCTTCGGGTTTATGCTTTTGTTATTCAATAGACTTGGTCATGGCATTCTTGTTTTTGCTTATGGTTCGGTATCTTTACTCGCTTATTTTGGAACCATGATCATAGATGAATAATAACATATGTGTATCGATGCAATGTGGGTGTTAGGATTGGATGGATGTGGATCAATTTCGTTTTGGATTCTGGTTCACAAATTGCTGCAGATAGGTTTCTTTGGCTGGATGGCACGGAAACTATCGGAGTTCAAGCGCCACCCCCTTTTCTCATTGTTGGGCTCTCTCTTCTCATTTGTAACTAGGCTTTATGAATCCCAACTCTTTGAACATCTTTTCTTTCCTCTTCCCTGTGAGGAAGTTCTCGATAATAACAATAGGGTCTCAAGTAGTCTCCAGGGGGATCAAGGACGTAAATGAAGTTGTGTTGAAACAAACCTATTTGTGATGGTCATCTTGAACTTTTCCTTTTGACAGCAGAGTTGTTTTTTCCTTCATTTTCCTCGACAAAAGAGAAAATGAAGGCCTTTGTAATTTTTCTGAAATTGATCTTTACATGGAGTTGCTGAATTATTTGCTAACTTTTTTTGCTTCTCTCTTCATGCATTACAACGTTTTCCCCTTTTGCCTACCTGAATAGACATGCGCTCACCAATCGAATCTAGAATGGCCTTGCTGATACATGAAAATTGTACGACTGCTTTTGTGGTTATATGATACGGTTTCCTGAAACTGTACTTGTATGTTTTGAGGAAAAACTTCACAGACGTGTTCATATTCCTGTAACAATATGCACGTATCATATTTGAATTATGTATGTTTTTTCTTTTCTGGGTATGTATCTGTGTCTCCACTTGTGGGTGAAACAAGAATAATAATGATTCAGTTATGCGTGTAAAAATATGTTTTAATGTTCAATTAGCTATGCATATAAATATGTTTCCTAGAAATGACGTGTCATGCTATTTATGGTTGTCCCATGTGGAGTTGCACGCACATAGTCCCCATTAGAGAATCAATATTTGCAATTTTCCTTAATTCTTACTTTATAGTTCTTGTATTCCTGAAATATGTACCCAGCTTTGGTTGGGATCAAACCAGTCCGGTTCTGTTTGACTATTTTAGTTGTTGCGAGCTAAATTAGAATGTGTTTTACTGAACTGTGGGCTCTACTAGATTGTCGAGTGCTTCAGTTGTGCATACCGTTCTCTATTGGTGCCAGATATCTGGGAGTTACTTTATAATCCCAAACCATCTTTTGCCAGAATTCAGCATTATTCTCTTTTGTGCTGATCTTCACACAGGCAGTACAGTGTTTGGCAGGTAAAATACAAGGGCAGAATGGGGCAGATTCAGTATTCCGAGAAGTACTTTGATGATACTTATGAGTACAGGTTATGCTTCTTTTTTCCCTCAGGATCTGATTTCATGTTTCTCGCATTGCCTTAGGCTCCTGCTTGACTTTTTGCAGGCATGTTGTTTTACCTCAAGAAATTGCCAAATTGCTTCCAAAGAACAGGCTTCTCTCTGAAGTAAGTAGTGTTAGTGTAATCAACAAAAATGGAGATCGAGAGTTTTAGAAAATTGAAAATTTCTGTTTTGTAGAATGAGTGGAGGGCAATTGGAGTGCAGCAGTCTCGGGGATGGGTGCACTATGCGATCCATAGACCTGAGCCACACATCATGCTCTTCAGGAGGCCTCTGAACTATCAACAAGATAACCAGCAGGCGGTTGCACCAGTCGGTAAACAGTGATTGATATGACTTCTCTTTTCAATCTGCTATCCTTCTAGATGGAGATGAAAATATTGGGAATTTTGGGATCTTACTAACTTGGTTGCTTGTTATGGTGAAGACATTTGAGTCGGTTCCTGTCTTCATGTTGTTAGAAACAATGACAGTGAATACAAGGGTCGATGATCCACCATATTGCTCTACTACACCTTCAGTGAGAAAGGGATATAGATTTGCTCTCTCTCTCGTGTGTGCATATGAACTTAATTCGTGTTCTGTAAGACGTAGATTAATTGGCATCCATGTTATCTTTCTGGCTTAAAACCCATACCGTTGGTCACTCAGAGCATTAACTCACCTGGCAGCGCTCTTGACTTATGGGAAGCTGATCATGAGTTCGATTGCCGAGGCTTGCATGCGTGGCTTAACAAAAGAAAAGGTCATGCCATTGGGTTCAGCTCATTCGATCCAGATCTGAGGGGCTGGATAACGTGTACCTAATGTATGACGTGCTATTAGTCAATGAGATCACAGTGTCCTGCCTCTGGGAAAGCACTGCTCATCTCTAACCTTTTTCGGAAGGAGTCACCATAAAAATTGCATGAATCAGGGCAAATGCAGTTCTTTGCTTTGCATAAACCTTAGGGTTTGGTTTAGCTAAGCTCAAAGACTCAGGACTGGCCCGTTTCCAGCTATGGATGCTACAGGCCCTCTGGGAGTCTGGATTACCCTTACATTGTTGTCCTTATCATGATATTGACTCTAATTGTACCGTTTCTTGCTGTTCATTGTATGCTAAACTTTTATTCCTCCTAATAGGTTCACCATGTCTTATTGCTAGCTCCATTAATTATATGAAATATATGCTTCCCTCCTGATGCAGATGGCTGATCTCAACCGAGATGAGCAAATCCAGTCTTGCTTATCACTTAATCATGCTGCACTTGTGTGTTTGTGTGTGTGTGTGTGTGTGTGTGAGAGAGAGAGAGAGAGAGAGAGAGAGAGAGAGAGAGAGAGAGAGAGAGAGAGAGAGAGAGAGAGAGAGAGACTTGGGTCTTATGACTAAACAGACCCTAAGATAAACTGTAGTAGGTTCCTACCATGATCCTTGCATTAGATTTGACAGGAAGACGACCTTATCTGAGAGAGCAGAACACCATGTCTGTCCTGAGTAATGGTTTCGGTGGGAAGGATAGAACCCGAGTTGGGCTCCTTTAGTGGGATTATTTTGTCCATCTTGCTTTTGTATGACATAAGTTGGTGGGGCTGCAATACAGTTTGCCGAATCTCAGAACCATACAATTTTGGGTCCATTTCTGATGGTTTACAAACCATACATTCAAAAGGGAGGTTCAATGAGGGAGTGAACTTACTAATCCAGGTATTTTAGTGCCTTTGTGCCCCTTTGGAGAAAGAAGTCATTCAGATAATTGCCTTTTCTTCAAATTAAATTGATAACCATTTATGACCCAAGTTGGGAGAAAGAATTTCCGCCTTCAAGATACAACATTGAACTAAGAAGAACGCCAAAGATTCGAGATGCCCTGTGGATGAAACCGCCAAGCTCATGCCAAGCCAGTAGCTCTGTGGCCCATTCGGCTTCCAGATTCATCAAGTAATTCTCGACTGATCGAACAATGCACCTACTTCTTAAAGTTGGAAAAGATCATGCGAAGCAGCACGGGGGCACTGAAGACGTGGCCTGGTCACACCCGAAGTGGTGGTGGAACCGGTGGTGGCCAAAAATCCATATATGCTCATACGGTGTTGGTTCAGTACCCAGGTGAGTTCCGGAGGTGGAATCCCCAGTATAATTGCATAATATAAGGGGAATGTGAGAGCATCAATTAAAGGCAAAGATGACTAAGGGGAGGGTGCTGCTATTTTTGTGTGCCGAAAATGGCATTCTAAGGTGATCTTCCAAAGCATAGGCTAAGGCCACTACTTACTTTTATGCTTTGAAGATTTCCATAATCGAATATGCCAAGCCACGTTGTACACATGATGCAAGCTCATCATGGTAGTGAGCTGTGCCGTTCTTCCTGTGGTTGGCTGAAGCCAATTACAACTCCCAAACTTCAGGCTTTCTTATTTCCAAATAGTGAGGGAAAAAGCATGGTTTGTTGTTTCATAAGACGTCTCAAAAGGTGAATCTCTTTTAGATGTGACAAGCATGAATATCATCTGAAGGTCTTTTTTTTTTGCTCTAAAATGTTTCATAAGACGTCTCAAAAGATGAATCTCTTCAATATTAGATGTGACAAGCATGAATCAAAATTGGTTCTATGTCATACTTGATACTTGTCTTAACTTACGTTCGATAATTCTTTTTCATAATTTCATAGTACGGCTCATTAACTTGATACCCTGATAATTCACACAATTTTAAATGTCTCCCTTGTTCTTGTATATGGATATAAGTGTGCTCGCTCTTCATTCCTCGGGCATCTTTTGGTTTCTCCATATTTCATTAAATAGTCTTATAAGCCAAGCGATTCATGTTTCTCCTAGGATTTTCCAAACTTCTATAGCAATATTGTCTGGTCCTATTGATTTACTACCCTTCGTATGTTTAAGGGCCTCTTTGACTTTGTTCTTTTAAATACGTCGATAGAAATTGTGGTTTATAATTTGTTTGACTTATGCAATGAGTTTTTGACTGTCAAGTTCTCCAACCTAAAGGATTATGAATTTATCAAGCAACACTCTTTGGAGGACCACGGATGATATTTGATCACTACTTAACGGATTGCGAAATGGGTGCCGGATCCTAATACTGCCAATATAAAAAAGATTTTAAACTGGGATTATATTTTGAATCTACCAATGGAACTCTGCAGGGAAGTCCTTTTAAAGCAAATTGCAGATAAACTAAGGGATATAGTGAGGGTGGACATAGCCACTACAGGTCGAGAAAGAGGGAGGTTTGCATGATTGGAAGTGAATGGCTTAAACAATTTGCAGATGAAAACACGAGTTCTTTGAAATGGTGTGAAAACTAAACAATTTGCACTTTATCCTCTCATTTTTGTCTTATGCATAGAAAAACTCACTTGATACAAGAAGCAACATTGGAGAAGTGGGAGTACATGGATTCAGTATATCTCACTTGATGTTTCTCGATGATCTTATTATCTTAGGAGAAGCTTCGGCCAAGGAAATGTTAATCACCATGGAAGTGCTAAATAAGTTGTGAGAGCTCGGGACAAAAAGATCATGCCAAAACTCAATATATTTCTCAGAATATGCATCTACCGAATTGAACAAGCAAATCTTGGAGATATCCAGTTTCCAGCAAACGGAAGACCTTGGAACCTACTTGAGAATCCCTCTCAATTACAACTGATGCACAAATAGAGAGCTCTGCAGTGTATTAGACAAAATTCAAGCTCGGCTGGCCGGATGGAAATACAATCGTCTTAGCATGGCGGGTAGGATCACAATAACAAAGTTCATTCTTGCTTCTATTCCCTTGTACACAATGATGGCGTGTAGAATTCCCAAAGCTTGTTGAAGCACAAATACAAGAAAGGAGCCTCAATCTTGGTTTGTCCTGGAATAAGGAAAAACTCGTCACCACTATGGAGAGCCGTTTGGTGGTGTGGCACCAGATTAATAGAATTGTGGTCATTGCAATTGGTAATGGAAGAAATACACCCTTCCAGGATGGGTTCGGATGGACACAGACGATTAAGGCATGCTCTAAACAAGATTAAGTAAAAGGTTATTTGCATGTTAACCCTGTTGGAAGTTAATTATGTACCCTTGTAGAACTTGTATTTTGTGTATGTCCCTGTTATGTCATCTATCAGCATCCATCAACATTCAGCGGCAGACTTGGAAGATTTTCATGGGTGAGGCAAAGTCCAGTTTGGTGGAGTTCAGTTGAGGTGGTCTGTGTAAAATCTTAAAATATTCAGTTTGCTCGTGTAGTTCTTTTCTCAGATTTCAGGTGAGGCGTTCCCTAACCTTCGCCCATGAATAGGTCCGCCACAGGTTAACAGGGCAGATATGACTGAAATGCGACCCATATGAAACTTGTTAAGGCCAAGGTTAGTAATGAAGAAAGATAATATTCTTGAGAATCAATGAGTATAATATGGTCCATTATTTTATTGATAGTAATAGTTTTCAAACTTTTTCCAGTAGTTATAGCCGTTTTTTGCTCTTTATATTGAACAAGTCCTCATAGGTAAGGAAAACAAAATCATTCTGCTGCTACTAACCAAGAATGTTGATAGAATCCATGGCAAAACATAATATTAAAATTGTAATGTTTTTCCCAGTTATTGTATATAATCATTATACTTTTGAAAAAGAGATCTTGAGTTATTGATGGTAAGGCCTTCTCATAAATTTTGTCCACAAGTCAATTTAATTAATCATTTAACTTTTTCCTTAATATTGCCTTTCCAGAGGGTTTGATTTGATTCAACTCAGGCAGTGCTCTAGACCTTTTTGAAGAACGATTCAATCTAAGAACTGATTCTAACAAAATCGATGTTCATGACTTTTCATAAAAAAAAACTCACCACAAATGACAAGAGGATTGCAGGTTTGTCTTTGGGTCTTTATGCGCAGTAACCCATGCTTCACAATTTTAGACCCGAAACTGGGATGGCAATTTTATGTTTCGGGTCATGTTCTTGTCGTACCATGAATTTGCACTGAAAAAGGTCAGTGTACAAACTTTTCAGGTTGTTCTCGTATTCAGCTCTTGTTTGGTGATTATTATTGCCAGCAGTTTTGTGTTTGGCGTTGTCTTCGGTCAAATGCATGCATGCTACAATAATTAGGAAAATCAATTGCAAAGAAAAAATACAACAAACTTTACTCCTACCACAAACCACTCTTGTCATCATCGTGGGAATTTTTTTTTTTAAAAAGTAACCGATCATACACTCTAAGAGAGTATAACCCTAAATGTCAACATCACAGTTGGTGCTATCAATGCCCTTTGTAGAGTTTAATGGCAGTTTACTGATCCAACATGATACTTTGAGGACATACCTCTTCGATTTCCATAGCTTGATCTTGAAATGAATCTCAGACATTAACCTTACTTCTACATCATTGAGTTCATGCTTGAAGCTGTTTTGCTGCCTCATATCATTCCATGCCTTGGTCTGCAGTGGCATGGTATCAGCCACTGCTATTGCACCCAGCTTAGTAGTGTTGCGCCGTGGCTGAACGAACCCGGAAATGCTGCCGAAGGCAATAGTCTGATCATCATACCATATGGTAACGTCGATCAAATCGTAGATGACGCCAATCCTTCTGTTGGGATTCTTGGCTTTCATGTCTATAACAAAAGTGGCATTTATCTTCTGGTTAGACAAATTGAAGTTTGCGACATGCAAATTCTCCACTGTGTATGACACCTTAGAGGGTTGCAATACAAGCCATATGATCAACACGGCGAGGCCAATTAGTACTATGAAGGCTAAGACTGTGAGGGCAATGCACCTCACTGCTGGGCCCTGCCGCGAAGCTGCTCCGGGTTGCATGGGCTTGTTCGCTACAACTCCACCCGCCATAGTAAGCTGTAGTTGGCTCACTTAGTAGCACGATGCGCCAGGGTATTAGAGATAGCTTTTAAAGCTTTTGCTTTTGGGAAAAAAATATTCTTTACCTACAAGAGTGGGTCTAGTAAGTACTGTAAATAAGAACGTAAGCAGCTGGCCTTTGAAGGTTTCGAGTCTTCCTTTATTCTTCTCTAGCATTGATTGCACTACGAGCAACCACAATTAGAGAGAGAGAGACAGAGAGGTGGGGGGATTTCTACGCTTTTGAGCTCGCTTTCGTTTTGTCAAATTCTTTCCTTGATGATTCAGGCAATTGCTTTGAAATGGATAATTGTTTTAGACGTTCACCTTAGAAGGCAGATGGACCAGAATTTCGTGTTGGGCACGACACGAGGTTGTACGTTGCGCACAAGTGTGCAGCATGGCCGTCGAGTTTGCAAATTGTGGTACTATATTCTACATCGAATCACTAATCCACATCATATGATACAGCATGTATGCTAAACTACTTAGAACCCTAATTTCTTTTTATGGTTAGCCTTTTTAAAATTAATTATGCTTATAATACGCTATGTTACGTATCTTAAATCTGCTTTAAACGATGATGACCATGATAGGCTGCTACTCATGAAAATCTTGGTTAAATTTGAGGATGAGCTGCATCTGAGCGTTAGCTCAACGGTAGGGTGCTCTAGTGCTGTTGCCGTTCATGGGGAGGGTGACGCAAATCGGCCGCGTTAAGTATAGTCAATGGCGCATGATTATGTCAAGAAAAATTCTTAAGGTAGAACTTTAAGTAGTAGCCCACGGATGCACGGTGGGCTCTGTATCATAGTTGACGCATGTCAATGTTGATCAAACACCGTCGAGCTTTGCTGTTGATTCGGTGCAAGTACTTATTGCAGCCTTATGTTCCATCTGGTAGTTTAGCATGGTTGAAGCTGTGAAGACATTGCTCGCTTTGCTAAAGACCAAATTTTATATACATTTAATGATGCTTCCGTAGATTTCATTCAATTAATCACCTTCAAATATACAAGGACTTTCAAAACCAATTTAAATCAACAAAAAACGGAATTATTAAATTTGTCATTTATAAAATATATAAAGAAATATATTAATATACTGGCCTGTTCCCCTATTAGTGGTTGATTTTTTTTACGGCTTGACCAACTGTGGCGGATGTACATATTTCATCGTGTTAGGGGGCGAAGCATGAATCTTAACCATATATTCATTCACCCTAAAATGTAGGTTTTATTATAAAATTTTAAAATTTCAAGGAGTGGCCGTTCCCCACCCTCCATATAGATCCGCCATTGCTGACCGACTGATCCGGTCTCGTTTCACAAACAATGCAGTGTATGCAAGAACCATTCACTCTTTTTCTTTGATATAACGGGAGGCCTAAGCCGGGTAAGCACACCCCTGGGTCTCAACTGTCAGTCAACATCATGAGAGTCAAAAGCTCTACCAGATGAGCTATCGGTGTAAGTGCTTTAGGAACAATCCCTTCCCCTCTCTTAGAGAGAGAGAGAGAGAGAGAGTTGGTAGACATTACTTGATATCGATAGGTTGATGATCAAGACACCCATCTTGTGTAAAATTTAATGACATGAGAGAGTGCCTAACAACTTGGAGTTTTCTTTTTTTTCCTTCTCTCTCTCTCTCTCTCTCTATATATATATATATATATATATATATATATATATATATGAGTGTCTAACAACTCACAGCTTTCTTTTCTCTCTCTTTACATATAAGAAAATCATATTATATCTATTTTTGACATGTTCATTATTTTTCGGTGGTACGAGTATAATTTATATAATTTTAAGAGTTTTTAATAAAAATAAATGATAATGTTATTATAGCAATGCTCCTTAAAAAATGATTGAATATGAATGAAAAGAGTAAGGAGATCCAATCTCTCTCTCTCTCTCTCTCTCTCTCTCTCTCTCTATATATATATATATATATATATATGAGATATATATATATATATATATATATATATATATATATATATATATATATATATATATATATATATATATATATATATATATATGAGAGAGAGAGATTTAATGAGCCCAATGTGTCTGTGGTTGACAATAGTTCACAGCTATGAATTGGCACGAAGAACCCCCATATGGTTTAGGATATCAACCATGGGAATGAAATCCGTCTTTTTCTCCCTTGTTTCACGTTGTATGTAGCTAGCATGTCCGTTCCGATTCTGGTCTCTTTTGTCGGGAAATGCAACCCATTGTACACAACGTCGACAAGGATCATGCCATTACTCGTATCTACATGGACATTTCCGATTGTGTCCGGTGATCTTCAGTATAAAGTCTCAAAACCAAGGCAAGGATGCGTCTTCCGTTGTTGTTAGAGTTACGATGCTGCTTCCGTTCAATTTTTTTACCGAACGCCGTCGCCAAATTTCACACAACCGAACTTTATGGAGAGAGAGAGAGAGAAATTTTTAGCATTCTGTAGATGCCTAACAACCTCACATGTCGCAAAATGGGTATCATATCCGTGGTCATCTATAGGGCCTGGGAGCAAGGTTGCTTTGTGATTGACGATAAATTGAGGGGACGAAGAAAATACTTCCATGACCTCTTCCTAGCCGCCAACCCACAAACTGCATGATTAAACAATGTTCCTTGCAGACAGCATTGCTTTTGTGCAGTATATGCAAGATCATCAAAGTCTCATCGTATTGTCCTCGTACTCAATACACGGTAGAATATCAGATACGCATGTTTCTGTTCATACAAGTGACACCAAAATCACCGCTGACATTCATGCTTCAAGGCGCACAGAGCACGTCGCTAGAATTGAATGAACCGCATGTTTAAGCCAGTAAACTTGACATAATTTTTTGTGTGGGTATGCATGCACAAGGCGCACAGAGCACGTAGATTCACAGAAGTGGGAATTCTCATACTATTAGTTGCTCATTTGTCCAAAAACAATTTGTGGCTGGTTAAATCACACTATAAAAAGGACCCTCTGGTGATACATCCCATCAGGTTCGATTTCCGAATTCAGTGAAACAAGCATCAACATCATCTGTTTGCACAGTAAACAATTGAACAAACCATCAATTAGCTAATAAAACAGTAAGAAATCTTCCAAGCCACCTAAAAGCTTCTGAGAACTTCCTTATCAGTTTTAAGAGGCTGCTTTACATGAAGAATACAAGGCAACATCATTCAGGTGATGCGCAGAATGTTTGTCATGATTTTCTGTCACGTGACCACTTAAAAAGATGTTAGTAATGTGCCGCCAATCAGACTCTGCAAATGTCTCGCCGCTCATCTGCACACAAAAGAGGAAATGGATTGAGTAGAGATAAGAGACAAACATGATGACGAAAGCTTAAATGTAGAAGCACAGATAGATTACATTAGCTATTAAATTATCGTTCATGATAAGAAGCAATCCTCTGGTTAATCAGTGTTTGTGCTACACGTATGGCTTCCTTTGTACCCGAGATCGTTACTTTCCTGTCAAAACCAGAAGTTGGTTTGGCATTGGTTCAGACATAACCATGTGAAGAAACAAAAGTATGGAACCGCACCTGTTAGATGTACCGGATATAAAATCACCTCTATCTGAAATCTTTATCCTTGCTCCACTAACCTGTGGATATGGATAATGCAATAAGCAGAAACCACAAGATATACTGAAAGATAAGGAAATGGGTAACAACCAACCTGCATGATCTCTGCTATATTTCTCCCACCCCGGCCGACAACTAAACCAATATTCTCATCAGCGATCCCAAGTGTCAGTGGCTTAGGAGATGGACTGTTCTGTGTTTCACGCAACACATTTGGTGGTTCCAGTGCAATGACTGGTGTAATTAGACCCTAATGAGATGCACCGGTTTGAGCAGTAAGTTAAAGAACAAGACTAGTAAGTGTATCTCATTATATTTGTTTCTACATGTTTGCAAGTTCATCTAAATAAAATGTATGAAGCTGCAGCAACGGCAGAAAGAGGCGTTCTAAAGTTCTAAGCCAAGTTAAAACTGTTGCATGCAGAAAACCTTCTTCGCAAATTTCAAATTATTAATTAATCATATGTACAGGTCCAATAGAT
The DNA here is from genome assembly GCA_036023115.1 of Brasenia schreberi. Taxonomy (NCBI): domain Eukaryota; kingdom Viridiplantae; phylum Streptophyta; class Magnoliopsida; order Nymphaeales; family Cabombaceae; genus Brasenia; species Brasenia schreberi. The sequence continues at coordinate 16,779,909 of JAYKKT010000068.1, forward strand.
GGCTATCTGGATAGCTAAAAGCCACAATCATCCAGAGGGAGAGATTCAATGACTGGGTTATTTCCAGATTCGTCTGTCAGACAAGGAGAAGAATGAAAACTTTGCACCTTCTCTTGACGTACAATAGTTTTGATGGTGCTATCTTAGTGATGGCATCTCAAGGAAAATCAGTTTTCTGTGGACATAGCAACACTAGATTTCACAATGCAGAACTAAGAAACAGAAAATTGAGTTTATTTGAGAGTTCATATTTGTGTTGACTAATACTTCTCTTAAAAGATCGCTGTGATGCATGAAACCAACTAAGAAATAAGCGTTGGTGTCTAGGACCCCTGAAGGCATGTTTCTGATATCTCAATAACTCGGGAGTTGATCTTCTACCAGAGAATGGAGGATGCCCCTATTCAGATGATAGTGGCTTGTATACAGCAGCGATGGGTAGGTTGGCATAGTTGGCAAGAGATGTAAACCAAAAGCTAGGCTTCAGCAATAAAAAGTATGACTGTTGGAAATATTTGGCTCCATGGGTCAGAAAGGATGAACAAATGAACCTGGCAAGCTCATGCAGAATGTACTACACAGATATTCAACATTCAACAGCACACTCATCTATTTGTCAAGCTTACTGCATCACTGATACTGTTCCATTTCAAGGAAAAAATAGGATATCCACTAATTTAAAAAGACTGTTGCAGAAGTATCTGCGTACACACATGCAAGTGTGTCAGCGCACATGGATATCGAACGAACACATAGGTACATCATAACTGAACATGAACTTACAAAACCTGTGTTTAAATTTAAATGAGTTCATCAGCTTGGGTACGAAACACATTATAAAATGAATTGAGTTTTTTCCCTTTAAATGGCAGGTCAAGGTAGTGCAGATCCCTACAAGATGCATCAACCCCTGGTATCCAATTCATGGCCTCGTGGGGTGGAGAAGGCTACTTATGAGAATGACTTCACAATTAATCCATGTTGTAGTTCGTAAATATTGGATACAGTTGACAGAACTGAAGGGATCCCTTCTGGTACATCTTGCGCATAACCAAGTGGAATGTGTTTAAGAACAGTTCACATGCAAAATCTAGGATTGCTCTATAAAATAGCATAACCCAAAAAAACATGATGTTCTTCTCTACCCTAAGTTTTGGATCCAACAGAAACGATGGGTCAACAAACTGAAACGGCAACCCCCAATTCAGAACTTCTGCTTAAAGGAGAAGTAAGAGTTTTGTTGAATTGTTGAAAAACAGCACATATGTCGTATTATGGATTTCAGGCAAGCATCAGCCTAAGAAGATCGAGAAAAGGAATAAAAAAGGAACTTGCCTTGTTATTGGGATATTTTCCAGCAGAACCATTAGATCCATAGTTAATCACATTGTAGCCAGCCGGAACAATTGGAGGAAGCACATAGTTCACTGGAAGACCATGAGCTCCAGAAAAATTAGCACCTAAGAATCAATAAGAAAGGGCATAAGCATGTGTATGCAAACTACACATGCTAAATTTAGCATTTCATACAAGTATAGCACCAGTAGAAACTATCGAAGTTTGTCATCCCTAATAACTTTATTGGTAGTTTTGACCAGTGTTGTCTGACGCGTATCGTATCGCGTATCGCTAGGCTCCACGATCCGGGCGTATCGTATCGTATTGTACTTTAATATTAAAAAACTATAAAAATTATTTTAAAAATCAATAAAATTAGAAAAAATCCGAAAAAAATCAAGAAAATTCTGGAAAATTTTGGAAAAATCTGGTAATTACTTTAAATTCATATAATGCAAAGTTTAGCACAAATTGAACATTCAATATTGAATAATTGCATCCAAAATGATATATTTTGAATCAAAAAATGAAATACATTTACATTTTACATATTGTAAATTTGTATCAGGATCATTAACTAAATAATCTTCATCTTCTCCTTGATGATGTTGTTGCACTTCAAATTAATTCATGCAATATCTTCTTCGGTCAGGACTTAGGAGTGCATTTCTTCGTTATCTTCCATAATCCACTCATCTAATATATCAAAATTAACAATCTGCTATCTTTGTACATGTAGTTGTCATATTTGCTAATTTTCATATGTGAGCAAAACAATGAGCTCCATTTCTTTGATTATTGAGTCTATGACACTTCAATGATGTGATATTATTACTTGATGATGTCCCCTTTTTCTCTTATTGGAGACTAGCTTTTTAACTAATGCTTGAGCTCCATTTCTCACTTCACAGACTGAGTTAAGCCTCACACACATTGATCATGTTCAACTCAATGGAAGTCATTTAACGTGAACCCTAAAATAGTGAAGTTGTGAAATCCCCACTCAATGAACCGAGAGAACTAAATGTTTTTAATTGTTTGCGATCTCATGAAATTAGAAACTGTTAGCAAAAATATACCTAAAAGTTGTAACAGAAGGGGAAATGATTTTGTCACAAATTTTTTTTGTTCATACATTATTCATATTAAATAAATGAAATTATAAACCCAAATTATAAGCATATTGGAGGATGCCTTGAAGGGAAGTGAAGAGAGGAGAAGAGAGGGCCGAAACATGCAAAAAAAATTTGGAATTTTTTTTTTGAAAAAAAAATTGAAAAATAAATTAGGCGTATCGTACGATAGAGTACCGTATCGTATCGTGGCTTCCCACGATACGGATAACACTGGTTTTGACAAAATATGGGGCGCAACAGTTAGGATCTAAAAGTTATATTTACAATAAGATGGTATCAAACTTCTTTATTAACTAGAGAATATAGGATCCCATTACAATTATTAATTAACAACAAAAATAAGCATATATTCTGTATGTATGTAACTAACCTCAGCTTTGACTAGGGCGACATGAAATTTGAGCCAAAGCAAACTCATTTTTGTCAATAAATCATCCATTCAAGCTTTAAAAAGCCACATAAAATACAAACCTGCATACGAAAGAGGAGAGTTTGCATATTGGGAGTAATGAGGATCTTCGACAAGTTTGTTCACAATCAAGTATAGTGCTCGCAGCTTCTCCTCTAGTGATCCAGACACTGTGACAATCCTATCATTCAGACCAACAAAGCCATGATCGTGTGGGGAAATCTTTATTCCAGCTTGAGAATCTTCTATGAATGACCTGTTCACGCCCATCAGAATCAGGATGATCACATTTCCTTCTCACAGAGTTCATTTTTAGACTTCAGACTTTCTCAGCTAGTGAGAGAGCAAATGTAATCCCTGATACAATCAAATAGGTCTGTAGATATTTGACATCCATGAAGATGAGCCACAAAAAGCAGTCAAAAACCATTTAAGGGTAGAGAGGAAATGGTCCTTCCCTTCCGTTCATTTTTGTCTTAGAAAATGATGAGTTTTTTCTTGATATCAATAAAAGAGATCTTTCCACATGTACAACTTTGTATTCAAGATTCTCTTGGGTACAAGGGCCTCTGCCATGGATGGTGCATATTTTAACACCTGAGTGCATACAAACAATGGTCTCTTAGTTTATCCTGCTTCTTTGGTCATAACAAGAACATTTTTTCCATCATCTAGCCATAGTCATACAAATGGTCAAAATTACCAGTCTAATACAACATGCTTCTAAACCTTCCCCAAAACTTCATTAGAATAAATTAAAAGAACGAAGGATCCATATTAGCTACAGGAAGGAAAGCTTAGAGCAGGTTAGATATGATATAAGCAATGGCAGATCCAAAGCCAAATCATACTCTAAGAATTAGGTTTGAAATAGGTCTGGATCTGAACTAGATTCAACCCACTTTCATTTGTTGGATCGGACAACAAAGGTTGGAGAATGCCATTGTACATGCAGAGTCTAAATGGATAGGAGTGATGAAGATCTGAATGTATAACCGATAGAACTACAAATAGAAATGAGAAATCCACATCCAAATTTCACAAAAGTCGACCAAATATGGTCTGCAGCTGGAGGTGGAGCTACATGGCAATGCAAATCCTAGGATAACAGTATAGGTTCAGAATAGAGCTCTAACCAGATCTAATATGACACCAATTATATGGTTATGATATTGAAAAATCCATGCATGTATTTGTGTATACACTATGGATATAATTGCATGTGTCTGTGTTATACGTATATGTAATGAAAGAGACAGTAGGTCTTGGTCCCTTTGGTCAGTCAACTCGATATCGATAGTCCCCTTCACAAAGTCTAGTTGAAGGCATTCTTATTGAAGTATATCTATAGACCCATTTGGCAATGCAAATAATATGCAAAGAACGAATATACTTTATTGTGGAGCCTCCCTTCCCAATTATGCCACCACAGGCACTGTTTGGAACGACAAGCCTCAATCTTGATGTAGAATCTGCATCATTGCCATCTTCAGCATGTGACTGGGTAGCAAAATTACCAAGAGAAACACTCGAGTTAACTTCAAGCCTTGGCTAATTAAAAAAGTGAATTACTTCATGATAGTTGCACAACTATGTGAACAATAAGCAGAAAGAGTAAATCATGTTACCTCACTCTGCAGTTTTGAAAGTATCAGCTCCATTGCAGTAAGAATGTCACTAACACCTCCAGTTACCATAATGATTCTATCTGTTGTTCCCGGAAAATATTCATGGTTGCGAGACAACTGTATGCGGGTTCCAGACTGTGTTTGCAATTCAGTGATAGTTGCACCTCCCTTGCCAATGACAGATCCAGCTGCAGCATTTGACACGAGAAACCTGATGCTTGTGGACCCCTCTTTATCATCTGAGAGTGAATGCATCAGTAAAACAAGCTCGTCCATGATATGCAAAGCACAAGAAGAAGCAAGCTAACTATAACAGTAGTTTGAGATCAAGTGGAAAACAAAGGAGATAACATACTAGTCTGCTTCCAAATCTTATTAGTAGAGAAAGAAGAAAAGCAATTATAAACAAAGATTTCTGTTAACCATGACAAGGAGCCTCAGAACACCAATGCTGGTGTTACAAAGAAGCCAGGTGACAAGAGTCACTTCCAAGTGGAAAACAAAGGAGATAACATACTAGTGTGTTTCCAAATCTTATTAGTAGAGAAAGAAGAAAAGCAATTATAAACAAAGATTTCTGATAACCATGTCAAGGAGCCTCAGAACACCAATGCTGGTGTTACAAAGAAGCTAGGTGACAAGACACTTCCAAGTGGAAAACAAAGGAGATAACATACTAGTCTTCTTCCAAATCTTATTAGTAGAGAAAGAAGAAAAGCAATTATAAACAAAGATTTCTGATAACCATGTCAAGGAGCCTCAGAACACCAATGCTGGTGTTACAAAGAAGCCAGGTGACAAGAGTCACTAGCAAAAAGGAATATATGTAATTTGCAATGCTTGGAAAATACATTCACATGACGAGCAACTTCAAGCAATTCCCAATGACATTAGGGTTCAACTGTATAAGATATTAAGATGAATACTTTTATGGAAACGGTGCATCATTATTGCTGCTTAAGATTAATAGCTGTAGAGACCTTTCCAAAAGGATATTACTTCCATAAAACAATGGCTTTGAGTAAATGTGCACACGTCCAGCACATGTAAACTAGAATTGCATAAAGTTTCAAGAACAGCTCTGGACTCATTCATCACAAATATAAGTTGCTTTCATCTTATTTATATGGACAGTAACAAAGTTCTGCAATTTCGGAATTCAAACAGCTTGCTTTGATAGCACATTCAAACACATCGATGTTATGCTCAATAGGGCGGATTTCATATGTGGCTTACTTTATTCACTTTGTATCGAAATAGCCCGTTTTGGTTTTTAAGTTTCAAATCCTGGAGCAAAAACCAAACCATGCAGACTTTTCTCATCGTGCTGAAATCAGAATATAGAATATAGTCAAATCCAGCAGAATAGGATGGCATGCAATCTGCTAGTAACACCACGCTTTATGAATAAGATGGAAGTTTGTCTCTATAATCCACAAATCCTACGCACTGGACTCGGAAACCACGTCAACTTCCATATTAAGCTTGTAAGCCTATGTGTTCCACCAGCTAACAGACTTTTGCAAGGCCCTTACCGATAACCCTGAGGTCATATACTTATATATGTCTGATAGAATCTGCTTTACCTGAACAAGATGGCCGTTGCAGTTTTCTTTAGTAACTTAAGCATCAACAAGCAAATTGTACTTCACCACGCAAAGGATATCCAAATCTACCCAACTCATTTAAAAAAAAAAATCTACCGGTTGCCGGCAAGACAAGACCTCGATGGCTCAATGTACCTCCAAACCCTAAAAATGAACCAAAGCATTGCATCAGTCTGATAAACCCGACTTCGCAACGTTATTTTTCTATAAGATTCTAAAATCGTGATATTGAAAGTTTATTTCGAGTCTTTGATGCGATTCCGGACGATTTCATCGTCTCAAAGCGTTCGTCATCTACCCACACGTTCAATCAAACCCCACAATGAAGTACCAAAGAACCGCATCACGGATCGTCACTACCAACACAAACCCACAGAGATACAACTTAAAAATCAAAATGCACGGTACCCATGTCAGAAATCCCCCTCATTGTTCGTGTCGAAACATCAAAATCACCGCCATCATCACGAACCAAAACGTTCTCCACGACCACATTCAATCAAAAAAGCCCTATAACGACCCAATTTCTGCCTTTCATTTCATTTCTTGCAGACGTTGGAAAAGATAGCACCATGACCCTTGGAAACAGATGCTATCTTTTCCAAGGGTCATGGTGCAATCTTTTCCATTTGGAGAAGGACGAAGAGACTGAGTTTACCTTGGTTAGTTCTGTTGTGGGGGGCCGTCGATCTCTTGTTGGTCACTTCTGGAGATGAGACGTATGATTCAGGGGTTTCCATGCCCACGGACCCCGCCTCCAACACCGTCTTACGCGTTTCTCCCGTTCCCTTCCTAATAAATCTTCAACTGTATCATTTAGGCCCAAATCTCCGTTTCCGCCCTTTTGTTCTTGCTTGCAGACGATCGTGTCTTCTTCGTTTTCTCTTTTCAGTTTACAACGACTTGTATTGCCCTCGGTCGGAAAATAAATTTTTGTATTTGCCGTAAGGAATATTGAGCTGTCTTTGGTTGTTCGTTGATGATAAAATAGATGTTGTAATCTTCATTGATTTGCTTGAGTTAACAAAATATGGGTCGCTTTAAAAAAAATGAAACAAATATGGGTGTGTTCTCCTTGTCTGTCCAATGGATTCTAATGGTTGTAAAATGTAGAAAACCGTGGTTAATGTGCGATAATGTGACAATATATATATATATATATATATATATGTGTGTGTGTGTGTGTGTGTGTGTGTGTGTGTGTGTGTGTGTGTGTGTGCGGGTCATAAGGAGTGTTTGGTTACCTGCTACTGAGGGTAGAAAAAATTCAAGTCAGTAATAATCCCCCTAAAGAAAGACTGTTAGAAATTTGTTGATATTTCAAATGAAAGTATACGTTATAAAATATGAGCTTGCCGTTTTAAACTTGAACGTTTAGCAACTCACTTAGCGAGCCATAAACTTAGTTTTGGTTTTCGTTTCAACACGTGTCTGTATTATTAGTGCAAAACGAAACGACATGCTTTTGAGACGAGTAGAAAGTAGGTATGACAGTGGGGCAAGTTAGGGACGGGTATATCTATACCTATTCCTGACTCGAATATTAACAAGGTATGGATTTAGGTCCCTTTCTCTCCAGCGAATAGCGGGTTGGTTATTGGCAAAAACAGGACACATGTTAGACCAGGTATGGGTCGGACACCATTTCCCTGTACTCGAACTGGTTTGGTAGAGTCGGGTCGGGATTGGACTCGTCGGGTCAAATTGCCATCCTCAATGGGATGAAGACAACGACGTTCACCGCTAAAAACAGGCGATGAATCTTGTCGTTTGATTCTTCATATTATCGATCGAACGCTTCACATTTGTCGATTCGCGTCTTCGACAATCTGACCAATCAGAACGCTTTACAGTTTTACTATAAATTGCGCATGCTGTTCAGCTTCTTTAAAGTCTTCCCAAACTTTCTCCTGCATAGATTTCTAGCAAGCCGTAGCTATGCCGTTCAAGGTAGATAAGAAGCAAGCCGAGAAGAAGCCGGCGACCGGCGAGGAGAAAAAAACGCCGGTGGCAGCCGGAAAGAAGCCGAAGGCGGAGAAGAAGCTTCCTGATAAGGAAGGAAAGGCAGACAAGAAGAGGAAGGCGAAGAGAAGCTCGGAGACGTACAAGATCTACATATTCAAGGTTTTGAAGCAGGTTCACCCTGATATGGGGATATCGAGCAAGGCGATGAGCATTATGAGCTCTTTCTTCAACGATATATTTGAGACGCCCAAGAGGCCGCTCGTCTCACTCGCTACAATCATAAGCCGACGATCACCTCTCATGAGATCCAGACATCTGTCCGCCTTGTTCTTCCTGGCGAGCTCGCAAAGCATGCCATCTCCGAGGGCACGAAGGCCGTCACCAAGTTTACCAGTGCTTAGATTCCATTGCCGTCGTTGCATTCTCGGTTTTGTCTCATGCTTTTTCTATCGGGGTTTATTTAGATGTTTTGGTTCCTCCGAGATGGTGTGATGTGTGTATAGGTTGCGGACAGGATGTTCATGTATAAACCGATACGATATACCTTCTATCTTCCTATACCTATAGTTGAAGAATACAGACTTTGATTTTCTCTCTCTTTCTTTGCTATTTAGTGTTATCCGTCATACTCCGAAACTATGATCCAGTGATCGACTCGTTGAAAGATCTAACTATGAAGATATTTATTGTTTATCCTTTTGCCACCTACATGTGCATGGAGAAAGGCTTTCTGTAGCTATTGTGTTTGTGGTTCTTTTTTAGGCAACGGGTGCTTATAACCGGTGGCAATTGCACATGCAAGCTTCTTCCGATGCTTTCTTGCATCTCAAAAGTCTTGCCTCCATTGTTTTCTCATATGGATTTGTGTTGATTTCTGGTAAGACTTTCCTTGAGGATATTGTTGCGCTCTTGTTGTTTGTCAATATGGAGGCTTCGTTGTTTCAAGAATCAAAGATGCCATAACCAATTTTCTCCTCACAATGCAGCAGGCGTGAAGCGAAAGCAAGAGTCGATCAAGTTCATGGCCGATCAGGAAAAACAACCATTTCCTTTTGTTTTCTTCGTTGTAATCGTCCAAAGGCTACACCGGCGATGAATGACGCGCACGCATACTTTGGGTGGAGAAACCAGTGATCGGATCGAAAGTCGAGTTACGAAACCATCTTATCGAAACCCCGTCTTCTTTGCGCACTGGTGAGTTTGGCGGTGAAAGGACGCGCGTCTTGCGTTGTACATGTGGCGGCAGCGCTGCAGGTGTTGAAGCCCTCCCTCCTGGACGGAAAGATGGCGAAATTCCGTCCCAAGATATTCGAATTTGGAAACAAAGAACAAAACTGGCGGGAGAAAGCTCGACCAATTTTCACAAAAACATAGTAACAGCTGGGTAGTGCTGGTAATTGAACGAGCCACTGGCTCGGTTTGTCCCTCTCTCGTGTTCAATTCCTTCAAGCGTATAAACTGAACATAAGCGCCGTGTTTAGCTCAGTTCGGTTCGTCAAAACTGGTTAAATCGTATGTTGTTTGAAATCTTTACCTAAATCATGTATCTAGTAAATTATATTAGGGTAGTTAAGTTTAACGAGTCACATCTCTCAACTTTTTTCAAGCAGAAAGGCTTTACGTAAATGGGCATTTTGATTTAGATATTTAATTAAATAACTCTCTGAACGGGGACAACTTAGCTCATAAAAGCATGGTGAGCCATGCATGAAAAGCTGTTCGATTGACGGTTAACTCAGCTAGTCGGTAAGCAAAACGAATTGAGTTATATGAGTACGTAGTTTCCCAGCCCTAGTAACAGGCTACGTTTTGTAGGCTATTTGGTCTGCTTCAACCTCTTCTTTGGGATTTTGAGCCTACGCCATTGCCTTTTGAGTAGACGTGTACATTCACTCTCATTGTCGTTTGAGGTGGCACACGGTCCGTATTCCCTAGCCTTCACCTCATCTCTCTCTCTCTCTCTTCACGGTGCTTCCTTTTTTATAAGAAGCAAAGGCCCAGTCTGACTCCTCTTTTGTTCCTTTTCTTCGGTCGGCGGCCGGACGCTCCTCCTCTCCTCTTCTTTGACAGCTTTGGTGAGTCTCCTTCCGATAGAACAAATCGCTACTGTTTGCTTAGCATTCAGGTCTTTGAACAAAGCATAAATCCTGAAACGATGATGTTAATGTACTGTCTCTATTAAAATGAACTGGAATAACAAAAACAATCGCCTTTTTTACATACTGAATTAGTCAACCTGCTCAATATGTCCTAGGCCTTCTCAAAATTGTATGTTCTTCAACAGCCACGTCCATATAAACTAGATGATATTATCCCTCCGGAAATAGTTAGGCAGGTAATGTTTGGCCAAAAGTCCTTTGATAAAGGAACAGTATAGTAGTAGTTGTAATAGTCTATTGGTGATGGTTCAAGTTTTAGACAGGCGCTTGGATTACGAACCCGAGACCTCTTACAAAGCTATATAGCTAGCCAGCCGTGGACGTCATGGAGAGGGCCTTGGTGGCGGCACTTGGGGATGATATTGTTACCTGGAGATGGAAAAGTAAATAAAATTTTCTAACCAACACAACCACTATTCCGGCCATCTCATTGGTTCTCCGTGTGAAGTCTCATGGCGGAGGAAGATGACAACACACATCACGTGGGCTTCCTGATGAAGAAGATATCGAAGAGGGTTTAGGCACTACAAAGCGAAGTTTGGTAGGCCAATTATTTGCTATTCGTGGTTTCAGTGTTTATGGAACACTCCACAATGCTTTAGTTTCCATTTCGGCTCGCCCTCGAGGCTTCCGTGTCCAAAACCTAGGTGACAACCTCTTCGAATTCTTCTTTGAAGATGATCGTGTCATGCTGCCGCATCGGCCTTGGCTCTCCGTGGTTATTCAAAAATTGTATTTTCACGACTTCCATCTGGATTTAATAATTATGGGGCGTACCCAAAGGCGATGTTGAAGAGGTGGGTCTTTAATTTTGAGGTCAGAGGACGCGATACAAGGATCCTCAAAGCCAAAGTCCAACTGATGCATCCCGAATCCTTCGGAAAAAATCTCCGAATTACTACTACTGGTCCTGGTCACAATATTCCGACTCTAGGCCTCCGATATGAGAAAAGTGGAGTTTACTGCTCTTCCTGCGGATTGCCAGGCTATGAGGAGAGAGTCTGAAAAAAACTCTTGGAAGACAGAGATCATTGTCATGAGAGTGGAGGAGAATGCAGCATCTACATCCCACCATTGACCCTATTGCTTCCAGTCCATCAACGTAAACCTTTCAACTCCAATGGGTCTCTTAAGTAGTCTGTCGAAACTTTCAGTTAATTGTCTTTCCTCATCCCAACCACACTCAGCAGCCTCTCATGACCCACCAGCACAACCTACAACCCGTAAACCTTCAACCGATGACACCAGCTCGAAGAGCCCGAATTTTCAACAATCTCAACTCAAATTAGATAATATCATGCCACCTAGCCCAGCCCTCTCTCCGAAGCTGAATTGCCCTCCTCCCTCAGTTCGAAGCCTGAGTGAGGACCAAATGACACCATACAAAGTCTAGAGACAGACGACATTATGAACGTGAGATCTCCCACAGCCAAACAACTGTCGACTGCAAGGTGCAGACTGTAAGCTGAATTGCCCTCCTCGAAGCCTCAGGACCAAATGAGACCGTAAAGTCTACAGACCGAAGACATTACGAGCATGAGATCTCCCACGCCCAAGCGGATGGTTTTGTGTTTGTTTTTCTTTTTCTTTTGGAGTAACGTAGTTTGTGTTGGATTTAATGTTAATTAAGTTGAGTTTATTAAACTCAAGTACATTTTATACGTAATTGATATATGTGAAAGTTCTAAAGTGATGTGAAAGTCTTAAAGTTTAAAAGTCACTTGCCAGGGACTTTTGCATATCATAACCAAGAGGAAATAAAGATTAGTCCCATATTAAAAAATGAGACAAAGTTGAATGTCCTTTTACATAGTTGGTAATTAAAAGAGTTTGGGGGAGAACATACTAGATTACACGTGCACACGCACGTATCAGGCGAGGCTTGAGTTTGGGTTTGTGAATTGTCTTTGGTCAAATCCCTCTATTGATCTAACAGTCAAGAGTGCTTACGTGGGAACCATTACAAGACGGAGAGGTGCGTCGTTTCGATCGTATCCGCTATCCATGATCAGTCATAAGCGATTAAGGCCTGGTCGAGGTTGACTTGAAACCAATATGCATATATCTATACATACTCATAGCGGGATGCCAATTTTTCCAAGGTAAGTCCACAAGGGTGACTCGCACAAATAAGTTATTCTTCTAATTATTGCTTCTTCTTTTATTTTCTATACGGTTTATTTATAGCTTACTTTAAATATGTGATTGTTATTGATTGAGACATGTTTATATTTATTGTATATTGATTTATTATGCATGTATTTCTATGGTTTTTATCAACAATTTTAGAGAAATCAACATTTTTCGTAATAAACATGTGTACGGGGCTGATGCCACCGCCTCATAGGTTCAAAGACTCCTACCCTCAAACCTAAAGTTGACTTGATCTTGATACCAAAAAGTTTGTCAGCCCTTATTTTAAATGCTAACAACAACATTTGGAAATTTTGTTAATCATGTTAGGGTTCTATTTGTATATCGAGCCAGATTGTCCCCAACCCGATGATACTAACCCTAGAAGCTCAAATAAAATCATCGAGTAGAAAGAGAAGTAGATCTTGTGTTGTTGTATTTTATTAGTACTATTGAATTTTTTATTAGACATATACAATTATTTTCCTTCCATACTAAAGATCTATGGGATGCCTTGGATCATAAATACAATACTAAATATCTCGTTTTTGGAAAATATTTTGTGTCCAAGTTTATTAAGTATCAAATGGTAGAGGATAATCTATTATCGAGCAGGCCTACGAGTTTCAGTTTTTATGCTATGTTTTGAAGGAAGTCGAAATGGAGTTTTCTGATAAGTTTATTATTATGTCTATTATTGAGAAATTTCGTAAATCTTACAAGGGTTTCGACATAGATATCAATCATAAGAAGGATAAGATGACCTCTAATGATCTAAGGGTTAAAATAGCAATAGAGAAAGAGCATATAAGTCAGAAACTCATTATACCTATAGACAATATCCCTAGGGTTAACCTGACTATCGAAAGGAAATAACTTAATGATCCTAAGGAAAAACAGATAAAGTATAAACTAAATATGAAGATCTAAAAGAAACTCAAGAATAAATTGTTATAACTTTGTAATCATGTTGGACATTGGGCGAGAGATTATCACTCAAAGAAAGCCAATAAATGTGTGACTGTTAAATGAGTTATGGTTAATATGGTGGTGATCACTGTGCCTGTTAGTGACATGTATCTATCCCTTAAACCAGATCTCATTTCTATTTATGATTTATAATATTAGATTATAGAAACCAGGGTTAATATGAACGTTTGTACTAACCTGTCTCTATTTGTGTCTTACCAGGACATTTATGATAGAATTGTGACCTTAAGAGATCATTTGATTGTTTAAGTTAAGAGCAAAGGGCTTGTGGACATCAAGTTTCTTTCGAGAAAGGTTCTAACTCTTGAGATAGTTAGATACATTTAAACAATTTTTCGAAATATTCTCCATCATCCTGCTTTAGTTAGAGAGAGATTAAGGTTATATTGGAAATGTAATAAAATCATCATTACACGACTTAGTAAATGTTATTTCTTTGGGAAGGGCTATTTATGTGATGTAATTGTTAATTATTTTATGAATTTTAATGATAATAAAGCGTCTACTTCTGTTTCATTTTTTTTTCTTCTTTGTATAATATTGAATTATTTAATGTATGGCATGTTAGGTTGGGTCATATAAACTTTGATTTCATGAAAATAATGATGAATTTAAATCTTATCCCTCATATTGTCATAGATAGAAAACACAAATGTGGTATATGTATGCAAGTGAAACAATATAAGAAACCTTTTCATACAGTTGACAAGAAATTCGAGATTTTGGATGAGAGTTCCCCATAAACATAAGAAAAATAGTCCATTTGTACTTTGGAATGGTCGAAAAACGAGTGCCAAATATCTCAAAATGTAAGAATGTCTTACGAAAGTACTTATCCATGAACACAAAAGAAAGAAATTGGAACCTAAATAGTGGATGTTATATTTCTGGATTACATGAAGACAAGCTATGCATACACATTCTTGATCATTAGATATGATATTTCTCACATATATATTAACACAATAATTGAGCTCAGTGTTGCTATATTTTTTGAGAATGTGTATTTCATGAAGAATAGAGTTCTCTAAAGTATATCTTTTATACATTCTAATCATACTAGTGACTCTATTATTGATCATGTAAAAAGGATGATAAATGTAGAGGGTGATCATGTATTGTTTCTAGATTCGATGATTTTGATAAAATAATTGAACCAAAGAGAAATAAACGACATAAGATATCAAAGGACTTTGAAAGTGACATTGTTAATTTCAATGTCAAGGATGATACTATCACCTTTTAGAAGGCTATGACTTCACTTAAGATTAAGCTTTGAAAGAAAGTTGTTAACAATGAAATCTAATCAATTCTCTCTAATGGTACTTAGGAATTATTGAATTTACCTCATGGTTCTATTGTGTGTTGCAAATAGATCTTTAAAAAGAAATTGAATTTATATAAAACAATCAATAAATATAAGGTCAGTTTAGTTGTCAAAGAATACACACAAAAGGAAGAAATAAATTATTTTATACCTATTCTCCATTTTTTCAAATGACCACCATCGAAGTGCTTATAGCACTAACCTCCGTATATAGCCTCACAATCAATCAGATGGATGTGAAGACTACTTTTATTTATAGTGACCTCCATGAGAAAATTTATATAAATCAACTAGAGTAATGTGCAACTCATGAGAATGAGTTTAAGGTGTGTAAGTTTGTTAAATCATTTATGGTTTGAAATAAGCTCCTAAACAATAACATGTTTTGATTATGTGATATTATCTTCTGACTTTGTTTATAATGATTATGATAAGTGTATCTACTACAAGTTGGTTAATAATGCTTTCATCATTCTTTGCATATATGTAGATGACATATTATTGTTTTGTTTAGATATAAGAATAGTAAATGAGACTAAGTTATTCTTATGTAGTAAGTTTGAGATGAAGGATATGGGTGTGACTGATGTGATTTTAGGATTTAAAACTACAAAGTCTACTGATGTATAGTAATTTCTCAGTCTTACTATATTGGAAAAGTTTTAAAGAGATTTCAATATACAAAGTGTAGACATGTCAAGACCTTATGTGATTTATCTAAGCCTTTTTATGAGAATGAAAGTGGTATTTTTGTGTCTCAACTATGATATTCTCAGATTATCAATAGTTTGATATATATATATATATATAATAAATTGTACATAACCAGATATTGCATTTGTTATGTGTAAGTTGAGTAGATACACCAATTGTACAGATAAAATTTATTAGAAAGCTCTAGATATAGTACTTCAGTATGTGAAGGAAATGATTTCTCTTGGACTCTATTACAATGAACACACTTTTGTTCTTAAAGATTTAGTGATGCTAATTAGATAACAAAAGAACTTTGTGAGTAATAAGTTATTAGATATGTATTTCTTGTCGATGGTGATGTTGTTACTTGAATCTAAGAAACAAACTATTTTTGCTCATTCTACCTTTGAGGCAAAATTATGTGTTTTGAATGAGATTATATTAGAAGTTGAATGACTTAAGGGACTTATGTCCAGTTTACCTATGGTCAATTGTAGTCCACTATAATAGTATTACTAAAATTGATAAGATCAATTGTTCCAAATACAACTAAAAGCAATGGAGATACATTGAAGTCAAACTAAAGTCATGATAGACCATACGCGTGCATTAGGCTAATCTTAGGAATTATCTTTTGTTTATCTTTTTGCACGAAAATCTTTGAGAACAATTATAAGATAGAGAGATGCGTCATTTGGATCAGATCTATGATCCATGATCCAATAACATAATGTGATTAGAGCTCCCTAATCATTATCTTGTGCTGTAACACTCTCTCTCATCCTGCCTCCATTCTCTACTCCCCTCTGCCCATAGTATTTTTAGTAGTGTCACTGATTCGAATCATCATTTCCTCTAACCATAAGTGATTGAGGTGTACTCGAGGTCGACTTGAAGCGAGATAGTACCTTTCGAACTGTGTGTATTTTATCCTTAGAGGAAGACGCATGCATTCATACATACACATAATAGGATATCAATTTCTCTAAGAGAAATATATTAAGACAAGTATGAAAGAGCGACTTATACATATAATTTATTGTTATGATTCCTGCTTCTGCTTTTGTTTATAGTTTACTTTGGATTTGTGATGATTGTTGTTGATTGGGATACGTGATGGTTGTTGATTGAGGCATGCTTATATTTGTTGTATATTGATTTATTATAGATATATTTGTATGGATTTTGCGAACGTTTTAAATGCGTGAGCACCTTCAAAATGGAGTTTATAGGATTAAGGTTCTTGGACAACCAGGTTTCTATAGTTCTCATAAAATTGATAAGATCAATTGTTCCAAATACAACTAAAAGCAATGGAGATACATTGAAGTCAAACTAAAGTCTGCAAGGACCCTTATATCTCATGGAGTTATGATTGTAAATTTTGTTAGATCCAAAAATAATACAATTGATCCTTTGACTAAAGGTATATCAATAGCCCTAATTGAGAAATTCAGGTTGGGGATGAGATTAAAACTCATGATTTATTTATAAGTATTGACAACCCAACCTAATTGAGTGAAGATCTGACAAAATAGGTTTAATGAGGTAGCAATAAGTTATTGGGTGAATAGAATGATACTTTGTATTATGTGATACTTTTAATATTTGTGTTTTCGTCTCATGTAAACTTGAAGTGTTGAATTGTTCATTGAAGTCAATTATAATAGAGGATATGAATGTATAACCATTAATGCATCACTCCTAAAGATCACGTCATAACCTTTTATTATATTATTATTAATAAACAATTTACACTGAAGGTTAAGATTCAAGACGTATGTTCGCTTAGTTCCTATAAGGGTAATATTAGATAACTTAAGTAACGGTTTAAATCGAAAAGTATCATTACTAAAAGCATAATATGATGGTTTGTTTGGGAGGACACTTTTATAATTCCATACTTTATGAGAGATTATTGGATTTAATGTTAATTAAATTGGGTTTATTAAACCCATGTAGATTAATAACATTTAATTCATATTAATATCCCAAATATTTAATTGATGTATCATTGATATATGTGAAAGTTTTAAAGTGTAAAAAGTCACAAGTGAAAGACTTATGTATTTGATGACCAAGAAGGAAATAAAGTTTAGTCCTATATTAAAGAATGAAACAAACCCACATGTCCTTTTATATAGTTGGTAGTTAATGAACCTCGTTTAAAGAGTTTGGAAAGGACGTGATAGACCATACGCGTGCATTAGGCTAATCTTAGGAATTATCTTTTGTTTATCTTTTTGCACGAAAATCTTTTGATCTAACGATCAATAGTGCTTACAGGAGAACAATTATAAGATAGAGAGATGCGTCGTTTGGATCAGATCTACGATCCATGATCCAATAACATAATGTGATTAGAGCTCCCTAATCATTATCTTGTGCTGTAACACTCTCTCTCATCCTGCCTCCTTTCTCTACTCCCCTCTGGCCATAGTATTTTTAGTAGTATCACTGATTCGAATCATCATTTCCTCTAACCATAAGTGATTGAGGTGTACTCGAGGTTGACTTGAAGCGAGATACGCACCTTTCGAACTGTGTGTATTTTATTCTTAGAGGAAGATGCATGTATTCATACATACTCATAACAAGATATCAATTTCTCTAAGAGAAATATATTAAGATAAGTATGAAAGAGCGACTTATACATATAATTTATTGTTATGATTCTTGCTTCTGCTTTTGTTTATGGTTTACTTTGGATTTGTGATGATTGTTGTTGATTGGGATACGTGACGGTTGTTGATTGAGGCATGCTTATATTTGTTGTATATTGATTTATTATAGATATATTTGTACGGATTTTGCGAACGTTTTAAATGCGTGCTTCAAAATGGAGTTTATGGGATTAAGGTTCTTGGACAACCGCGTTTCTATGGTTCTCATGTGATTCTCTCTCTATATATAAGAACCAATAAAGTAGATGCGGAGATGGTAAGGGAATGGATCCAAAATAAAATGGCACTTGGCCAATTACAATTATTATATTTATATATTCCCGTTGGTGTCATTCGTCGTCATACCCGCTGTTTCCTGGATGCCTCCCTTCGCTCCACCATGTTAACATTAGAATTTGAAGGTTGACCTGCATTTGCGATCTTGGGAGCAATCGCATTCAGGTACGATCCAACTGCGTTCATTATCTTCACATTTGAGTTCTTGGTAGTATTGTTCCTTGTTCACCATGATTTGCATCTTTAGCTCCTTACCCTTTTGGTTTTTTGGTTTTTCCTTTTCGTGTAACGACGTAGTTTCCATCCTTGAGCACCTTCAATATCGTTTGATCAAGTTGTAGCATTAAGGTTTCTTGGACTGTACGTTTTCTTTGGTCCTCTTTTGAATTTTTAGATGCGATTCTATCTCTTTCTCTCTCTCAACACACACACACACACACACACACATATATATATATATATATATATATATATATATATATATATATATATATATATATATATATAGATACATATACACCTTCATTTCTAATAACCTCATTAGAAATGTTCTGTGGACTCAAATCCAAAATCAACATCTTTATTTCTAACATTTTTTTCTTAAACATGTCAAGCTTTCTAATGCTTGGGATTACAAAACATTGTTGGCATCGCTGTTGTTTTATAATATCTACCTTCCAATTTTCATTTATCTTCTTATCCTTAACACCATACTTTCATTTTAGCCAAGCAAAACAAAAACTAACGAAAATCAAGCCTTTTCCCATTCTAAGTAGGGTTTAGTACATGGATTCTTTGTACCACGTTTTCGTTTTACTAGGAAGAAAGATCCATACGCTTTATTGTTTCCCTTCGAACACTTAAGAGGCCTTTCTCTACTATATGATCAGTCAACCTGCAGTAATTTGATGTATAATGTTTCTATAAGTTCTCTCATCTTGGCAAACCACTAACTCCATGTATTTTAATTGTTTCTTGGAGATGGAAAGTATACCAAGCTATTGCTTCGTAATATATAAGAGTCGTATCTTGTTTAACACATTCATGGTGCTCAATGTGTATGCCTCAACATTCTTCCATCTTTTGAAGCATAAAATACTGTTCTTTTTCTTGCACTAATTTCACGCAAGTATCTATAAAGATGCTTCTTTCACTATCTTGAGGGCTGAGATGAACTCCTTCAAGAAAGATAAATCGCCTACCTCCAGGGAGTGGGTTAATGCAATCCAAGATCGTTATTCATGCAAAGTGAAAGAGTGAGAGTGAAAAAGAATTATTTATTTAAGAAGCTAAGTGTATGGGGTTTCCTTTGTGGAATAGGTAGAAATAAAAGAGAGTGGAGAAGAAAGCCTAGAGTGGAAGACACAAAAGAAAGGAATGTGAGAACTCTTCGAATGGAGTCAAGGGAGACAAAGCTTCAATTCTAATATCCAAAGTCAACTCGAAACAAGGGTGTGGATTGTCATCAGATTGAAGTTTTAAAATTTTAAATGGTCAATTCGTGGCAATAAACTCAAACCTGCATCTTCATTTTCTATATCCACATTAATGGTTCTTAAACTATAGAACTAGTTCTTATCTAAATTTATAGATTTTAACTTCAAATACATTCTAAACATTTAAGTTACAGAATTAATTGCTGATCTACTAATTTAACTTGAGCTGAAAGGCATACTTTAGTTCAAATTAAACTCCTATTAGGGTAGACCAACGGTGGATTTATTTTTTGATGGCCATTATGGTGAATTTGTGTTAGTCTTCAAAATCTGATCTGGGTCTAGTGTGTGTCTTGTACAAATCATGTTGAGCTTTGAGTTGGTGAGTTTGCTGAGTCCTACTTGTGATGGGTGTCATAAAAACATCTCATATATTTGGTATTTGTGTTATTAACCCAGAAACCCTCCGCTATACAATTCAATTCAAGGCTTCTTTTCTTAAATCCTTCCATTTCTCATCCACCATCATGCATGCCGTTTATAAAGTTGATGTACATGAGGTTGTGGTCAGCTCTTTTTTCAACAAAAAGGAAGGATTCTCCTGCCCTTCTTTTCTCGATAAACCAAAGGGCAGTTTGTGTGCAATTTACATTCAGATTCCCTATCTCAATAAACCAAAGGCCAATTTTTGACTTCAAGGGTTTATTGCATTTATGTATATATATGTTTCTCTCTCTTTCTCACACACGCACACACACCTTCATACATATTATGGTTTTTCTCTACAACTGTGACCCTTTTCTTTCTGTCAATAAGCTCTTTTTTCTCATTGGCATTGTTATGTGGGAAAAACACGTGATCCAATACGCGAACATTGTTACTATAAATAAAGCAGTATGGTAGCACCGATCTTAGCTGTACATAGCAATTCATTAGAGTAACACCTTAAGGCCACGTCTTTGTCCAATACCAGACAACTTATGAGAAAAACTAGAGGCTGCTTTGTTTCATACAAAGCAATAACAAGCTGAAGGGTGAGAATTGATTTCTGAGCAAGAGGAATGTGCCTGATATTTGACGGGCAGACTGCATGTTGAATGGAAGAAAGCCTAGCAGGAGAGGACTTGACGAGAATGAGCTCAGTGAAGATGAGGTTATGTTCTTGAGTTTGGGCTGCAAGAACAACTACTATTAATGATAGTTTCAAAATCCAATGATAGATTCTACACTTGAAATAAATTTTGCACTTTTGAGTTAGTCTTGACTAGGTGGACAACTTAAGAAGTATATGCAGGTGTATTCTGCTGAAAAATAAACAAAATGTACATCTACAAGCTCTTTTTTTCTAATTATTTCTAAAAGTTGAAATATAGTAATGTAGGTGAACCACTTCGATGGAACCTTGGAGATTGTCAAGATATAGTAGCGCACATTGCCTTTGGATGGAATCCTAAAAGTGCACTAACAAGTGATTGAACGCATTCTTTTAAATGCTTCATTTGGTCCAAAGTTGAAGGGTATCTGTTTATAGCTTTCTC
Organism: Brasenia schreberi; assembly: GCA_036023115.1. Taxonomy (NCBI): domain Eukaryota; kingdom Viridiplantae; phylum Streptophyta; class Magnoliopsida; order Nymphaeales; family Cabombaceae; genus Brasenia; species Brasenia schreberi. Next base: position 16,801,231 of record JAYKKT010000068.1, read on the forward strand.
TTCCGGTTTGTAAGAGTAAATAAATTTCTTTGTTTACAGAGCTTAGGCTTGTGTCTAAGAGGATGGATAGATTGAGAGGCCCTGCTCGTTTGATGGTAGTTTCAGACCTCGACTTCACAATGGTAGCCTTGTATTGTATTTGTAGATCAAATGCTAACAAAATTCATGCATTGCAGCTTCTAAGGCATAGATTTTCATGTATATTTGCAGGTTGATCATGATGATCAAGATAATTCATCTTTGCTAAGGTTTAATGCCTTATGGGAGGCAAATTATAGGCATGATTCTTTGTTGGTTTTCTCTAGTGGGAGGTCACCACTACTCTACCAACAGTTGAGGGAGGAAAGGCCAATCTTGACTCCTGATATAACCGTAATGTCTGTCGGGACTGAAATAGCTTATGGAGAAGCTATGCTGCTTGATAATGACTGGGAATGTGGTTTGAACGAGAACTGGGATAAGGAAATAATTGTTAATGAAGCAGCCAAGCTTCCATATCTCAGATTCCAGGCAAGCATTTTCTATTTGCATATAATTTGTTATGAGGACGTCACCATGAATACTTCATAACTTATCATTCTTTTACTGCTGCAATAAGCAACAGATATGGAGGTGTAGCACAATTGGATTTCCTAATGATGTTCTAATCTGAATCGTGTTTTGATTTCATGAGACCTCCACAGCATTCAAATGACCAACGGCCCCACAAAGTTAGTTTCTATGTTGAACAGGAGCTTGCTCAAGAAGCAATTACTTCGCTTTCAGGCAAACTTGCAGAACATGGGGTAAGCTATACCTTGCATGCTAAACTCTACAGAATACACTCTGTTCATGCATGCGTATATCGGTACTGATGGTACAAACTTATCTGTTTTCTTATATTCAAGCCTCATCTAGGGCCTATGTTTCAGATGTGAACAGACAAGTTCATCTTTGACATGAGGGCTGATGCCTCTTTTAATCAGATAGACTTTGAATTTTTATTTTGAATGAAAAGTTAATGAGAAGTTTGAAGCCAATTATCTCGACCAGATACCTCTTGAGAGAAGTAAACAACCTAAAATGATCAGAAACAGAATTGGGAGGGATTATCCTGTACAAAGTCAGACTACTTAGAAACAACTGACTTTGTTATAGAGAAACTAAAGAAGCAAAAGGAGAATTTGTTGGAAAAAGCCATCCAAATACATGCATAAAAGACCAATATGCCAATCAATAACAGCCACAGATAAAAAATAAGTCACGAACAAAACCATATAGAAAACATAAGCAAAAGCAGTAATAAGAAGAGAGAAATTATCTGTTCGAGTCGCCCTTGTGGACCTTAGAGAAATCAATGCCTTGTTATATACTATGTATGAGTATGTGCACTTTTCTCATAGGATAAAACACACACAACTCAAAGCTATTTATCTTGCTTCGAGTCGACTTCGACCATGCCTCAGTCGCCTTGGCCGGAGAGAAAGAGAACCAAAGAGCAGGCACACAATCACACAGAACACAGGCAAAGTGGAGAGCAGAGACAGGAGGAGAGAATGTTAATCGTATAAGTGTGGATTAGGCAACCCTAATCCTTTATTTAAGGTTGCATGATAGATCATGGATTACATATTCGATCCAAACGACACACCTCTTTGTCCTGTAACTGTTCTCTCGTAAAGTTTTGTACAAAAGATAAACCAAAAATTCCCAAACCCAAACACAAGCCCGACCTGGCTCAACGTGAGTGTGTGGTCTAACATGTCCTCCCCAAGCTCTTTAAACTAAGGTTCATGACCTACCAACTATATAAAGATGTGGGTTTTCTCGTTTTTTAATATGGTACTAAACTTTATCTTCTCTTCGTTATCACATGTACAAGTTCCTCACATGTTACTTTTTACAGTTATGACTTTCACATAAATCAATGATGCATTAATTGAATATTTAAGGATACAAAACATGAATTAAATATTATTAATACATATGTGTTTAATTAACCTAACAATAATTAACATTAAATCCAACAATTCCCACAAAGTCATGAAGTATAAAGTGTCCTCCAAACCAACCATTATATCATGCTTTTAGTAATGATATCTTTCAGTTGGAACCGTTACATGAGTTAATCAATATTACCCTTATATGAACTAGGTGAATATATATGTCTTAACCTTAACCTTGGTATAAAGGTGTCTATTGGTAACAATATAATAAAGGCTATAACATGATCTTTAGGGTAATGCATTAATGGTCATGCATCCATATCATGTATCATTATTGACTTTTGGGAATAACCTAATTACTTACGTGGACATCTTCAAGGATATATTGCTAGCATCCTGTCCTAGGATGCGATCTCATTAAGAGAATAATCTCTTACTAAACTTTATGACACTTTAGGTTTAAAGGGATACATACAAATATTGAAAGTATCACATAATAAAAGTGCCATCATATTCACCCAATAACTTATTACTACTATATTGGGCCTACTTCATGGGATCTTCGCTCAATTAGTTTGGGTTTCCACTGATTCTGAATAAATTATGGGTTTCAGTCTCATCTCTAACCTAAATTTCTCAACTAAGACTACTGGTAGACTCGTAATCAAAGGATCAGTTGTATTATCTTTGGATCAAACAAAATCTATAACCATTACCTTATCACACACAAGAGCCCTTGCAGACTTTAGTATAACTTGAATGTGTCTTCGTTGTTTTTGTTTGTACTTATAACTACTAATCTTAGCAATGGTAGTTATGCTATCACAATATATTGAAATTACAAGAAACAACTTCTTTATCATAGGTAAACTTGACATAAGTCCCTTAAGCCATTCAACTTTCAATCCAGTCTCATACAAATCATATAATTTTGTCTAAGGTATAACGAGCCAATATAGTTTTTTTCCTTGATTTTCAAGTGACAACGCCACTACCTAGAAAAAACACATATCTAGTGATCCCATTACTCTCAAAGTTATTTGTTATCCAATTAGCATCACTAAATCATATGGGTCTACACATAATTTGAGAATATCATACTTGAGATATGAAAATATAACTTTCATACTTATACAAAGCCTTAGATAAATCATATGGGTCTTAACATGCCTATAATTTTAATATCCAAAAACTTTCTCAAAATAGCGAGATTGAAAGATTACTATATCGTCAATAGACCTTGTGATTTTAAGCACTAAAATCACGTCAGTTACACCCATATCTTTCATGTTAAACTTACTAAATAAGAACGATTTAGTTTCATTTACTATTCTCATATTAGAAACAAACAACAATATATCATCTATATACAAGCAAAAAATGATGAATGCATTATTGACTCACTTATAAGTTATAATAGGCACATTTATCAATACCATTATTTTGACAGTATTTATAAAAAGGTTTGAGATATAATCTCCTCCTCTATCAAACCTTAATCTTTTAAGTACCTTGCTTATTTGAGTTTATACTTCATTTCTAAATATTTGAAACTTTTATAAAGTTTTATCTTTACTTTTAAACAAGTAAATATAACAATATCTACTACAATTATCTTTTGTTATCCCTAGTTGCCATTTCATTAAATTCATAATTATCTTTGTACACCAAATAAAAAAATTGAATTTTTTATCAATCGTATGAAAATATTTCTAGGTTGCTTCACTTACATATATATATATATCATATTTGTGTTTCTATCTATGAAAGTCTTAAGGATAAGGTTTAAATTCATCATTATTTTCATTTAGTCAAAGTTTACATGACCCAACCTAGCATGTTGGACATGAATTTTAAACAAATTCTCTACGTAATATAAATAACCCTTCTAAAAAAAACACTATGTACTATGTCGTGTAATTACGACTTTATTACATTTGCAATCTAATGTTAATCTCTCACTAACTAAAACAGAATCACTAAGGATATTCTGACGAATCATTGAAATGTGTACACACGCACTTTGCCTTTGACTTGAGCAGTCAAATGATCTCCTAAGGTCACAATTCTGCCACATACAACATGATAAGACATAAATAGAGACTGATAAGCACAAACATGCAGATTAGCCCCAATATCTGCAATACAGTATTGCAACTTATGAATAGAAAGAAAATAGAGGTTTAAGGGATAGATACCCGTCACTAGTAAGCGCAATAATTACCATGTTGATCATAACTCTTTCAATAACCACAGGTTTCTTGGCTTTCTTTGAGGGACAATCTCTCACCCAATATCCAACCTGATCACAAAGCCAATATGGTATATTCTAGGGTTTTTTTTGGATCTTGGCCTTTAGTTTATGCTTTTCCTATTTTTCTTTAGGATCACTAAGTTGTTTTCTGCTGATCATAAGGGTTTACTTACGGATGTTGTCTAAAGGTATAACGGGTTTCTAACTTCTATGCTATTGTTTTATTGTTATGTGTATGATGAGGTCATCAAGGGCCATCTTACCCTTGATGCTTGAGATCTAGATCGAAACCCTCTCAAGACTTAGTGAATTTCTGAATAATAGACATAATAATAAACTTATAATAAACTTATCAGGAAACTCAATTTCGGCTCATGATATAAGAATTGAAACTCACAAGCCTTCGGTATTGTATTTATGATCTAAGGCAATCAACATATCTTTCGTTGTTATGGAAGGAAAACTATAAACATTAAATAAAACATTCGACAGTGTCGATAATATATAATAATGACACATGATGTCCTTCCATCCACTCAACGATTTTATTCCAACTTCTAGGATCAAAGGTTGGGAACAATCCAACTCGATATACAAGTACTGAAAACTTTTCCGACAACTTAGGTTGAAGGGTAGTAGACATATACATGTTTACTATAGACAACAATGATTTCTATAAGACTGTTGAAAAAGCCGTAGAGATAAATGCATAAGAAACCTATATGCAATAATTATAAATATACCCCAATCAATAATAACCGTAAATCCAAAGTAACCCATGAACAAACCATATGGAAAATACAAGAAAAAGCAGTATATGGGTACCTTCGCTTTCCTCTCAAGATAAAAAGCACACATAACTCAAAGCTACATACCTTTTTTCAAGTCGACTTTGATCACGCTTCATTATCCTTCATTAGTGAGAAAGGGAACTAGGAAGCAACCACACAACCATATAGAACACAAGAGATAGGAGGAGAGAGAGTGTTAATCGCATAAGTATGGATTAGGGAGCCCTAGTCCTTTATTTGTAGGTTACATGATGCATCACGAATCATGAATTCAATCCAAACAACTCATCTCTCTATCCCATAATCGTTCCCGCGTAAACATTTTTGATCGTTAGATCAAAAGTTTTTCATAAAGAAAGACAGTCCGAATATAATTCTCAAACCCAAGCTTGGTTCGGTTTGCATGTGTGGGGTCTAACATGTCCTCTCCAAGTTGTTTAAACTAATGTTTATGAGTTACCAACTATATAAAAGGACAAATGCATTTGTCTCAATCTTCAATATTGGACTAAACTTTGTCTTCTCTTAGTCATTACATACACAAGTCCCTCACATGCGACTTTTTATACTTGAGGACTTCACATATATCAATTGAATATTAGGGATACTAAACATGAATTAAATGTTATTAATGACATAGGTTTAATTAACCCAACTATTATTAACATTAAATCCAACATAACTACCTACTAGTATTGGGATAAAAATATCACAGGAAGAGGCTGCATTTCAGCATCACTCGAAAAGAAGTAGCATACAATATCAACCTAAAAGAAATTATCCTTAATTCATTTGCGAAGGGAAGTTTCTCCTTTTGAAATAGTACTCACGAAATAGAGAAGGGAAAACATAAACCTGCAGAAATAATATATACACCTCGCTTTGATCTTGCACAAAATGAATGAAACCACATAGGAAAAACAAGACTATTCCCTGTTTCAACCATGTTACTCAAGGCAGGTAAAAAAGAGCATAGGCCGATATGGAAAATAATTATGATCTCAAGGAGTTAACGTGGTACTTAAAATGCACGTTGGAGATACAAATGCGACATCAGGCAGCAACCATGCTAGTTTCCTTTTCACCTTGATCTCTGGGATCTTAAATGAGATTTAATGCATGGATTCCGTTAATCCTCTCTAGCCACAAGCCCTGGTCGATAGCTCTCAAAAGACAACCTAAGAACATTTTGATCTAAAATATCCTCTTATTTTGCTTACGGTAGGGTTATCTAAAGGAGCCATTTTTTGGTGCTATCAAGCTGCCATGCGATGTCACTGGTTTAAGTGTTGAGATCAGCACATCTTATGAAAGACATAGTGTTACACGGTCTGCATTTATCCCTGTCCTACACCACAGTTCTATATTTTTCTTGTTGGCGTGCATCAGCTAAAGAAGACAATGACTCTGATTCTTACCCAAATATTAACAAACAAAAAATGGGCCTCTCTCTCTCTCTCTCTCTCTCTCTCTCTCTCTCTCTCTCTCTCTCTCTCTCTCTTAGAGAATAACTAGATACCTCCAAGTAAAAATGGTACTGTTTTCATTTTTCATTTTGACACGCAGAGTGGCTTTCAACTTATTCATGATTCCACTTACACTACTTAGCTTTCAACGATGGCATCTTTTTTCAGTTGGATGTGAAATTCGTCTACAGTTGGGGCGAGGCTTTGGATATCTTGCCACGAAGGGCAGGCAAAGGGAGAGCTTTGGAATACTTGATCAAAAGGTTAAGGATTGAAAGAAACCTTCCTGCAAATATTCTTGTATGTGGTGACTCTGGTAATGATGCAGAATTATTCGATGTGGCTAATGTATATGGTGTCATGGTACGTCCCCTCAAGCATGACGACTTTTACTGCATATTTCATAAAGCTAAGGCGCTTGTAAAAATCTTTTACTATTCCAACCGAGACCAAAATCAAGCCTATCCTACACTGAATGAGGTAATTCTTAGTCGCCATTGTGCTATGTCTAATTCTTAGAAGTGTTCACCAAGTAATTTCTAATACATTCTCAGTGGAGGTCCATCTGGAAGCCTTTTCAAATCCCGAGACCATTGTGTGTCTCTCACTTCATCTCCTATTGATGCCACAGCAACCTTTTTCTCTAATAACCTCATTATGAATCTGGTCTGGTCTTTCCTTGTTGCTTTAGAATCTCTGTTGTCTGCTGAGAATCTCTAAAATGCAGTGCAAATGCATGCCATGTAAGTAGTGGACAGGTGAATCATGTTTTGCTGGTGAAGACCTATGAGACCATCTAAAAGCCCATTCACTTCCAACGGAATTCTTCTTTTCTAATTTGATTCTTGGTTTAATGGGATAGGAAGTCCTGGCTTTTTAAGGTAGCGAACTCAAAAGACTGGAGATAATTTTTTAGACCATTCAATGTACTTTCAATGTGTAGTGCCAGATTTCATAGCACGCGTGTAGTTGACCTGAGGGAATTGGAGAAGCCAAATGGAATTTACTGCTACGAGAAAGATTAAGATGGCCTACAGTGGAACGATCACCACTGTGTTTGCAGTCTGAAGCGCAAGTGAAACTTTTTCATGTTGACCTTTTTCTCAATTCAATTGCAGTTCTCATGTTTGTTTCATTCATCGATATGCAGGTTAGCAACGCTCAAAAAGAACTTCTCAAGTGGCGTGACGAAAATGCCAGAAACAATCCTAGAATATTTCATGCAACTGAGAGATGTGCAGCAGGCATTATACAAGCTCTCGGTCGTTTTGAGTTAGGACCCACCACCCTTCCGGACCACCATTAAGCGTGGTTGGAAGGGACACCAAGCAACCCCAATGGCTGGATATTTTAGAAAGTGAAGAGACACCATTCTCCATCATCATCATTGTCATCTATTTAATGAAGTACAATTAAGGATTTATACTAGCAGAATTGAGAACTGTGACCCTTTGACCATGAATTATTATGACGGACCTTACCTATTTTTTACTTCTAACTGATTCAGATCTTAAGGTTTGAAATTTTTTGTATACGAATATTCTGATTGGATTTGAATGTACGAATACTCTGACGGGGTTTGGATTTGTCTAAAGAAAGTTATTTCCGGATATTTAGGGTTGGATTTAGTTCAGCGTTGGTATCATTTACCCCTATGTTTCTCTTTTCGTTTTTTTTCTGAGACCCAAGTACACATACATGCATGCAACCCCTCAAGATCATAAAATATAATTGTTATTCATAGGCCCCATTTTACTAAATATGCCTCTATCTTTTAATTCTCAAATTACCCTGTATTCTCTTTATGTTATCAACTGACGTATGAATCATTGCATCCGTGTGGACATGAAGCCCGAACACCAACATAGCCAAAAGCAATGAGTTATGTGTCAATCATTATGGATCTTATGAATTGAAGTATCATCCACTAATAATCTAACCGGGCAAAACGGGCTCACCGATCGCTATAAGGGACTTCTTATTTGTGCCCGAGGTAGAACAAGAGCCCCAACTTTATTTGAACCCAAATAGTTGATGGGTGAATGTTGTATTATTGACTTCATCAAATTCAAGGTTGTTTGTTTACTCTAGCATATCACTAAGAGCGAAATTTACATTTAAGCCAACTAGAAGATTCTCAACATCTCTTAGAATCATGGTTAATTTTGGGAACAAACAATTTGAATTTAATATTCTTAATTAATTATATTTAATGATCTTAGCAATTACGGAAACAATAATTAAAGAGTCATAAATGGTTGAGCCCGTATCAATATTTTATAAGGTGATTGTTCATTTTAAAGGAGAGTCTTATAGCAAGTTAATGCGCATTGAACCTAGCTAAGGGAGTTGTTTTGCATATAAATAGGGTCATGCCTAAGGAATTCTCATTATGTTGCTTTCCAATATTACTTCAAACCTCTCTCTTATCCTTAACCAGTGGTGAGTGAGTCGGTCTTTGTCACCTTGGTGAGGTATATTCATTGTGTGGCAGACCGTGTGTGAGTTGGTCTCAACTCAAGTTTCATATCATGAATGATACTCTACTTAATAGATGGCAATGACCAAATTGACGAGTAATTCGACCTGGCATATATGGCCCCCTCATATTCAAATATTGAATACAATTGTGTAACTCAGACAAATGGTAGGTTTTATTGGCATATCTTCTCCAACAATAACTCAGCCACCTGACTTGCGAGAAAAGAGGAAAAGAGATTGACATTGTTGTAATAACATTCATTGTTCATGATAAAGAACAAACAACTTTCACTCTTCATTGTAAATCATAACCAAATATACATCAATAATATATTTGATAAGTCTCGATCAAGTCTGATTACTGACGACACACAAAAAGGCAATAAGTAGAACAATCTCTATAAATTAAGTTGCCTATTCACCTAGCTACACGAGGCTATCTATTAATCTACCATCCTCGCTATCTCACTCTTAAGAATGAAAAATACTCGTAAATTCATACCTAAAACACAAAAAATACTTCTTCGTTGTTGAATTATTAAACGATTATTATTGTGCTAATATAAACAAAATGCAACTATTGCATAAGGAAGAGTATTGTGGACACTAAGCAGGTGTGGTTGTGTGCCCGAAGACTCACTACTCATTGTTGCCTATTTTTGCCAACCTTTTGTACATCACCAGCCAACTACACAATGGAACCTAGTACCATGTCCTTGACTTATCCTCGTACATGGTGTATCTTATATGATACGACAAGAGTAACTTGTTACTTATTCTTCATTTAAGTACGTAGCGGGAGCATTTCAAACTTCATATCTCCACACTTACAGTTTCACTTTCGAAATCCAGTCATGAGTTATGCCAAGCATCACGTTTGAGAGCACAACCACATACCTTCCAAGTCAACACATTTGGACAACTTTTGTTTTTTTGTTTGGTTTCTTGGAGTTTTATTCGAACTAGGAAACTAGAGTACTTGAGAAACTCAGTATGACTAGGAAATTAATGTTTCATGAGATTAGGAATTTTGTGTAGTTACTAGAGTTTCACGTAATTAGGAATTTTTGCGTCTTATGGGAACTAGAGTGTCATGTGAGCAAGAAACATCCTTTGAGAGAGAGAGAGAGAGAGAGAGAGAGAGAGAGAGAGAGAGAGAGTCTAGAGTTCTAATTGGAGTCTTGGTGGCTTGTTCTATAAAAGTTTAATCTTGATGTGTGGTAGGGGCATGAATTCCATGGAGTGTTCCTAGAGAGAGTCAGTTGTACAAAGTCCTTCATAGTTGAATAAAAGAACGAGCTTTGTCTTCCTTTGCATTGTTTTCGAACCGAGTGCATTCGAGGTTGAGAGGCATACAGAACCTAATTGGAGGAGTGGACTTTCTTAAGGAAAACCTCCTTTAAGGATTGATCGCTTGTTCTATAAAAGTTAAATCTTGATGTGTGGTAGGGTCATGAATTCCCTGGAGTGTTCCTAGAGAGAGTCAATTGTAGAAAGTCCTTCATAGTTGAATAAAAGAACCAGCTTTGTCTTCCTTTGCATTGTTTTCGAACCGAGTGCATTCGAGGTTGAGAGACATATAGAACCTAATTGGAGGAGTGGACTTCCTTAAGGAAAACCTCCTTTTGCATTCAAGGTGAGTGTCAGTTGTGAGGTAGAGGCGAGTGAAACCATGCGGTTAAACGATGTGTGAGTGGCCGAAACCTTGTCGATTTCATGTGGGTTGAGCGTATTGCATAGATGGTTCGTTCCCATCACCATGCCTGAGAAGAGGGCGGTGGCAAACTAGTATCATAGCAGAAGGTTCTCTGTGGAGCATGCATTTGATCACCGAATGTTGGCCGTAGTTGGTTCTGTTCAATCAAAATATTTTCTGCAGAAACCAGCGGCGTTCAGACTTCGCAGGAATTTGCTGCAGAGAAGATCGGTTTTCTGCAGTTCGGCCCGATTCCTTTCCTGGCTAAGGAGGTTTTGGCTAGGCGATCTTAGTTATTTGCTAATTGGTCCCTAATCGATCAGAGGTGGTTCGGTTCTTGTCTGATCATGGAGGAGTTCTGTAACCGCTATGGTTTATAGGGAGGTGTTCCACGAATTGTATGAAGAGCGGAGTTGGTGTAACTCAGATTCATCAGTGTTTGCATAGAATTGTAGAAAGAGAACGTGTTGATAATTGAGGTGTTTGCGTGTGTTGTGTGTGTGGTAGGGAGTTGATGGGGACGTTGTTTACGAATTACAGGAAGAAAACAAATTCGTATGTCAGATTGACCGGTGCTTGCAACGTCGCGGAGATTTATGGAAAGAGAACAAGTTAGTAACTCAGTTTCCCGAGGCTGTTGCCTATTGGTTTGGGGCGCAAGAGAGAGAGAGAGAGAGAGAGAGAGAGAGAGAGAGAGAGAGAGAGAGAGAGAGAGAGAGAGAGAGAGAGAGAGAGAGAGAGAGACTCGCGCCGTGTGCGTCGTGCGAAGAGGTTCCTTTAATTCAAGCACAACATATGCCCGTAAACTCTCTCTCTCTATGTGTGTCTGTGTATGTGTGTGGAAGCACCAGCAAAAGAAACAATGAAGAAACCCGAAGACCTGCGAGAATTCACATTACCCAAATGCTGCCAGCAACTCAGAAGCGGGAAAACGAAGCCTCGTACCGATTTCACAAATTCCGTCTGGACTTCCCAGGTTCGCTCTCTGTTCCCCTTTTCTAATTGATGAATTCTTCTCGTTTTTGGTTTTGGGGCATGGCATAATGTGTTATTTTGTTCGGTGATTCTTCAATTACCCAATGATTCTCGACTTGGTATAACTAGTTCTTGTGCCAGGAGAAGTTCCTTTTCATCAGGCTGTCATAATTCAGTGAATCTTTGTTCTTTGATACCAAATTGTTTGATTAACATTCTTTTGTTGATCTAATTTGGGTTTCATATGCTGTTTGTGTCATTATATCAGTTTCCTTGATTGATGCTTCACACAACTCGTGCTTGTAATGATTATTGCTCTTCAATGTCTGCAATGCTCATTGCAATGTTGCCCTATTTTATATCTTTTTGGCTTGCGGGACACGTTAAACATGATATGATGGATTGTTTTGCTTTGTGATTCTCTTGACGACCATGACGTTCTTAGTATAATCGCAAATTGCTGTGGCGCATCCTTTTCCTTCCCATAGGTGCGGGTGGCTTTTGTAGATGGACGCTTTGCACAAGAAAAATCCTGTCCTTCCCTGGTTTAGTTGGTTCCTGGATTGAGATGGTTGTAACTGATACACCTAAGAACAGCTATAACTGTGCTACCAACACTTGGAACTCACCTGCAGATGATTTTGATTTTCAACTGATTATAGAAGTTGCCCTACATGCGATGCTGTACTCAGAGGGGATGTCGGTATGTCATCTGGGTGTTGGGTTTCAATTTCCATGTTACAAAAACTGAAGGTCATACACTTTATCGTATTGGTTTGTGTCGACGAAATGGTTCCACCAACAATGTAGGTTCGTCAATTGATTCCTTGTGCTTCTCTGGTGACTTCTGTCATCTGGTGGATGGAATCCCATTAGATCATGATGCTGCTTGCTTCGGGAACTCGTTTTCTTTAAAACTGAAAAGGCTTGCTAGGGGAATCTTACAACTTAACTTTTCAGCGTGCCTTGGAGAACTGTAAATAGTTTTTCTCCAGTGGAGCAACTTGCCTTAACTGGTTTCTTCGTAAGTCTGGCAGATAATATGGGCTTAAGACAGACAGAACTGCTGGGAGCTGGTTGAGTTTCTGGTGAAGTAAGAGGCTTAGAGCCCCTTGAAGTCATGATCATCTGGTTGCTTAAAGCAGCGGAAGCTATTCAGGTTGCCAGCTTAGATTGTGGTATCCTTTTCTTCAGGACCTGTTATGACCGTTTGAACACAAGTCTGTTGAAATAGTGGATCACAAATTGATACGTAGCTTAAACTCACCAAGTGATCTCTGTTTTACTTCTATTTGGTCAATTGTGGTTTCTTTTCATTTTCTCAATAGGAGCTTTGATACTTTGAAACCTCTGTGAGCTCCACACTATTGGTTCCCCTGTTTGTTGCCTTCAAATATTACAGCTAGCTCTATAGCATTCTGTTCCGCCTGGAAATTTTTATTAAAGTTTGTTTTGTTGTGTATTGAAAGCAAACTAACGACTCATTATTAGGTTGAAATAAAGAAACTGACATGCTAACACTGGCATTCGAGTTCCATGAATGTTCTGGCTTGCATCTTTGAGCTTGTTTAACTTTCTACATTTCTGAATTGTGAACTCTGAAGTCTGTTGTTTTCCCTGCTGTTGTGTTTCTAATATGATCAATGGTGTTTGAGCTGAAATGTACAACAAAGTCTAGTAAACTTCCAAATGCCTTGATGCTGGAAGGCATGTTTTTCTTATAAAATTTTCATCTTTTGACATCAGATGTAGCTTCATGGAGTACATCTTGTTCTAGCAGAAGCGAGGATGATGACCATGAAAAAGGAAAGGGCAAAAGGAAACGCAAGCCAAAAGTTTCATTTTGACGTGAGTATTTTTGTTGGACACTACCTAAGATTTTTCTTTCTGGAAGTCTCAGTTCATGTTATTTGCTTATTGCAGGAGACAAGTCCCCCAGTAAAATCTTTGAAGAGCCTGCGGAAGTTGAAGATAATGCGTCATCTTGGGCTTATTGCTCCACCCGGCTCTTCATTTGCAAAGTATTCTCGAACAACGGCTTTTTGCTTAACGCCCAGTGTTCTCACAATCTAATTTTGATCAAGCCATCCATTTTCTTATACTGTTTTACCTTTTCTCCCTTTATTGCCCTTCTGCATGTTTTATGTGGCAATGTCAACTCAAACTTATCTGTATAAAAGAAATGCTTTCAGTGCTGGTAATATATTTGTAATTTCATGGTTTGATATTCTCAAACTTATATTTCTTTCACTGGGTAAACTCTTTGAGAATTTTTTTTCCAATTCGATACTCAATTTTGCTTGTTTCACTGGGTCAGGTGATACTTTTCCTAGCTTGATTTTGTGATCGAAGATGCTGAAGCATTACTATATCAGTCTGCACAAGATTGCTTGGGAATTCACAGTTGAAAAAGGCCGCTTCATTGTAGATGCGAATGAGTGAATTTGGATGGCATTTTGCAGTTTTTTTTTTGGATATGAATGAAGTATTATATGAAGGTTCTTCTTAGCAGATTTCTTCTGCATATATGTTTTCTTTTTCAGTCATATCAAATGTAAATACAACAATTATTAAGCCTTTTCTCATATCCACGGAGCTCGATCATGTGTCTTGATATCAGTTAACTTGACAAAAACTATGTTATTTTTTATTATTTCTTTCCAATATTTTTAATGAGCTTTCATCCCTCTTTTTTAATAATTTTATTATCTAGTTTTTCACACCTTATCACAATTTTTTTAGTCATCTTTTTATATACTCAAACAATCTTAAACGATTATCTCTCATTTTATTATTTAATATTACCATTCTCAAGTTGTCTTTGATAACCTCGTTAAGGATATCATCTTTTCTTATGTAACTACACATTCATCTCCACATCTTCAAATCTAAATGTAATAACAACTAAGTTTTTTCCCATACTAGTTGGGATCAACCATCTTCAAATGTAAAATGTAAATGCTTGGATAAAATCTAAATCGACCTATTTACCTCTTTCAGTTTAGAAAATCTTGATGCTCCATCCCTAGTTACCTGATTCAATATCAGCACGTTCATTCACTCCAAATTCAACAGTAGACCTTCAGCTTCAGTCTCCAATTCGTATAAACTGCTCGACTGTTTTAAATTGGGTTGCGCCCATGGTGCTTATTTGGGCTGCAGTTTCCCTTCGATAATTTGATTATTGTACGTCTGTGTGTGTGTGTGTGTGTGTGTGTGTGTGAGAGAGAGAGAGAGAGAGAGAGCAAAAGAGGGTGACTTTTACCTTACAGATAATAACCACTAATGAATCCATCCTCCAGTATGACGTTTGCTTGTGGTGAGAGTATACAAGTCGAGGATACCATTCACAAGTGTTATTACTTGGAAAAATATAAGCTGCAATATCAGTTATTTCTGACCATGATATGTTGCTAGCTGAATGCATTCTCCACTTACGAAACATGTCCTTAATGTGTATTTATACAAGGTTTCAAGAGAATCAAACCTTGATTTTCGGTACTTGCATTTTCAAGTTTTTTTTTTCATGTATCAAACTTGTCATGGTTTTATAAGCTTAATTTGAATAAAAAACTTCGACAATAAGAGGGAGGTGGGCCATTGGAATTGGACTTATGGGCTTTATACCAAAACCTAAGCACTTTCTTCTCTTTCGTGTTGTTATCTTATCTAGCAACAAAACTCGTGTTATTTCTACTCGTTAATCAAACATGAAACCATGATTATAATCCCATTTGATAATGTACCATGGGTTTGATGCTGTGGATCAAACTTATCCTAATAGTACTTTTGCATACATCTATACTAGATGACTGTCTGTCACTGAAGTCGTACATAGTGCCTATCCGAGTTGCAGTTTCCCTTTGATAATTTGAACAGTTTCCCTTTGACAATTTGATTATTGTGCATGTGTATGTGAGAGAGATTCATTTCGAACAAAGAATCAAGCCCAGAAGAAGGTGGCTTTTACCTAATAGATAATAACCACTAATTAATCCATCCTCACTATCGCTCGATTGTGGTGAGATTATACAAGTTGAGGATTCCATTCACAAGTGTTCTTACTTCGAAAGACAACCTGCAATATCAGCTATTTTTGACGAGGGCATGATGTGATGCTATCCAAAAGTGTTATTGGGTTTGCTCAAGGTTTTAGGGAAATTGGACCATGATTTTAGGCATTTGCAGTTCTAAGTTGCTTTGTGCATCAAATGTGGAACCCATATTTATGGTGTGAGACTATAGTTTCATAGGCCTAACTTGAGTCAAAAACTTTACTACTAAAAGGAAGTGAACCACAAGAATTTAATCAAAAGGCTTTAGACTTTGCAAGAAAACTCAAGCATATTTTTCTCTCGTACTATACTCCACCTCGTATTAAATGTTAGTAATATTCATGAATCAAACACAGTATTATTCACGAATCAAATACAATGTTATGATTCCTCAAAACTATATGATTATAAGCTCGTGTGAGTCGAACCTCCGACCTTACACAATGGATCAAACACCACTCTAAGGGCACATTTGAGTCATCCGTACTAGACGACCGTCTGTCAGCATCGTGTTTGGTGTGCATGTGGGGAACACGAGAAGTGTCTGTAATGTCTCTTGCTAGACTCCATCTTCTGGCGTTTCAAACGCGAAAGCAAGCTACATGGAAAACTTCCTGAGCTCTGAACTCTTGTGATTGCTAAAGAATAGAATCTGATTGCAGTGAGCTATTCAATAAATTTTAATCTACCAAATCCGAAAGAAGGCCGTTTCTCATAATAAGTTTGTTATTTGTATCTTTGATCACAAAACGATCATGAAGCTTGGATGAAACTAAGTGGAGGGCCAAATTGACTGACGTAAGAATCAACCAACGAGATCCAGTTCGGAGGCACACGTGACTAGAACACAGATCTAGCTGGTTCTTCTCGAAATGCGTTGAGACACAACAGTTGACTCGACATGCTGTTTCAGTGCGGGAATCAAGAGCTGTATCGGTTTTAATCACTCATAGTTCACCCTCATACTTAATCTTGAAAGGCACCAATAGATAAAACCAGCCAAAAAGAAGCTCACAAACCATGCATTGTTATAAGCAATCACCAGTTCTCTCGAAATGCTTTTCACCAATCCAACCTTCTGCAAAAACCCGGGAATTATCGGCAAAATTCCGATAATCAACGCCATTAACGCCGCAAGATTGAAGCCTCCAAAGTACCAGTAAGGCCCTGAAGGATCTTTTGAATAGAGGGCACCAACATCTAGTTCAGTATTTCTGAGGACGTAGTAATCCACAAGGACGATCCCTCCGATCGGTCCAAGTAGCGCCGAGTAGCCGACGAGCCAAGTGTAAACGAAACTCTTGCTGGATCCAAGTATCCGCCATGGCTGAAACAGAATTCCAAGTATAGCAGTAAGCAAAGCTCCTCTTCTAAAGCTAAACGCAGACGGGCTAAGATTCACCAGCGCATTCGCCGGCGCGACAACGTTTGCAGCGATATTGGTGGTAAGTGTTGCGAGGCTGATTCCGACTATGGAAAGAATTACCGGCAACGTACCGCCGATCCGAGAGAGAAGCTGAATGGGGCTGGAGATCACGTAGCCATAAATGAGCTCAGTGGATGAAGTTACGGCCAGACCCACCAGAGTAAACGCACCCATGAAAATGGGCAACCCAACTTGACCCAGTATCTGATCGGTCTGAGTCTTAGCGAACCGAGTGAAGTCCGGAATGTTAAGCGCCAAAGTCGCCCAGAAACTGATATTTGCCGTCAACGATGGGAAAAATAACTCCCAGAATTCGTTCCCTACCAGTGAAGAAGGAGCCGAGAGCAATTTTCCGAACCCTCCAGCGTTTGAATACGCCCAGAAAAGCAGCAAAAAAGTGCAGAAAATGAGAAAAGGAGCGGAAAACTTTTCCAGATCACGAACACCATCCATTCCTTTCCAAATGACGCACATCTGCGCGAGCCAGAAAAAGATGAAACAAGCGAATTCCATGAGCGTGGTGCCGAGCCAAGGCAGGGTGCGGGTGAACGCAGCGGGTTTGGCGGGCTCGGGGATGAGTGCGAAGATTGCTTGGCCGCCGATCCAGGTTTCAATCCCGAACCATCCGCAGGCGACGAGGGCGCGGAGCAGGGTCGGGACGTGGGCGCCATTAATTCCGAATGCGGACCGAGCCAGAACGGGGAAAGGGATGCCATAGCGCGTGCCGGGGTGGCCGGTGAACACGAGGGGAAAGAGAAGGATGAGGTTTGCCACTACCACCGTGAGGATTCCTTGCCACCAAGCCATACCGAGCTCGACGAGGCTTCCGGCGAGGTAGTAAGAGGGCACGCCAACCACCAAGCCCACCCATAGGCTCCCCATTTCCCACCATGTGAAGGTTCTTTGGCTCGGTTCGGTGGGTCTCAGATCTTCGTTGGTGAGCGACGGGTCGGGCTCGAATGAAGAGATTGGTGTGTTGTTGCCTGTGGCTCTTGGGATTGTGTTTGGTAGTGGTAATCGATGTTGATGGTGGAGTTGCAGAGATGATGGTTTGTGGCTGTTGTTGTTGGCGGTGTCGGTGTTGAAGATAGAACCGGGTGGTTGTTTGGGTTCTTTGGCTCTTGGAATTGTGTTTACTGGTGGTAATCGGTGTTGATGGTGGACTTGCAGAGGTGGTGGTTTGTGGTTGCCGTTGGTGGTGGCGGTGCTGAAGATGGAAGGGAATGGTTGTTTGGGTTTGGATTTTGGAATTGTGAAGAAATATGGATTTAGATGATGAGAAAACCCATGGAGGCATTTGGATTCCATTCTCTTCTTCTTCTTCTGCCCACCGTAGGAAAGTAAGGAGAGAAGGAAGCAATATATGAAGAGTTTAATTGTGGTTGATGAGATGATAGGGAAGCAATATATGAAGAGCTTAGTTGTGGTTGATGAGATGACAGGGAAGCAATATATTGGGAATCTCCGTAGAGTGGAACAATTAGTACCAAGTTCAATGACGAGAAATTGTACAACATTACATGCCACATGGTAAGAGTTGAGAGATCTCACATTGTCCAGATCTCGCCGGATCCGGATCTGAAATCTAAGTCATGGCTTGGGTGATTTGTGTCTATGGCATGCGGAAGACCGATCATGATGATCAAGTGTGGCTCAACACAAGTCGACCCCTATTTATGAGCGAGGAAAGGCTGCACTTAAATCCAAAAAATTAATACAAGTAAACTAAATTTATTAGGAAAAGATAACTAACCACCTAGACATGAACGGATGGTTTCACGTAAACCAAAACCATTGGTTACTCGAAAATAGAACTAGAACCAAATCGGGTTTCGGTCTAGTCGGTTCTAATGATCTTTAGTTCTGGGCTTGGTTTTAATGGTTCTGATTCTAACTGGTTCCTGGCCAGATTTGATTTTGGTTGAAACCAACCGATCGGTTCAAAACCAGCCATATCTAATATGAATCACCCAAGTAGACCTCGCCTCACTGCCAAAAGTTTTCCACATCTGTCATTGGTCCGACTGGAATCGACAGGCCACAAGTTCAATACATGTCCCCACATACATCTGTCACTGGCGAGCCAGGTCAGGTTTGTGCCGGCCGTGGGACCAAGCCAACAGTGGGCTGGGCTCGGTCTGGTCGGCACAACTATTGGCCAGCGCCTGAGCATGATATAAGAATGCACTCACTTGGCTTGCCCACTTGGGGTGGATGCACAAAAGTATCTCTACGGAACCTGTCTCAACCAAGGTGAGATGAGTTGGACTCGAATTCTACATGGGCTGAGTCCGACTTTCACATACAGTTTCGAAAATTTGAGAATCTACAGCTTCCAAACCACAATTTAGCTCGGGTTTTGATGTGAATAAAGATTAGTAGGTTATAGTAACCAAAAGTAAGAATTGAGCAACACCTATAATTTGGATTTAGTTTGCTACTTTTGGATCTAAATAGAATATAATGTAAAAGCCAAACATGGTTTGGTATTTTCACATATCAAATCGGACCTGGTAACAAAATAGACCAGATTCAGTTTACAGATTTACATTGAATAGCTTCGAAACAAGGCTAAAGGCGAGAAACAAGAGGAAGTTTCATCATAAGAACTCAAAGATGGAGGCTGAAGCAATAGAATTGGTCCTTTGTTTTGCCCGTAGAATCTTAAAGAACCAATTTGGCCAGTTTTAAAGAGAAGGGTTCATGGTAGGAACAATTGCTCCTTCCTTTTCTTTATATTTAAAGCTATATACCAACTCCATCCAATGATGAATACATCAACTGGTTTTATTGTTTTGTATGCATCTGACTAATCATGAAATAATGCTTCAAACCAAATAAAAAAAGGACCGTCCATCTCCAAAGCAGGGGAGGAAGTCCCACGATCGACCACTTCCTTTTTTTGTCACGATTGATAAGCTCACCTCTTTAAATATACACACTCATTTTTTCGCTTTTCCTAGAATATTTCCATCCTTTTTCAGTAATTACGGAAATACCTCTGAGACACAAATGAGGAGCTTCTCTCCTACTATGGTAACCGGTGCCGGATTTCCTTTCCATCTGTTCTTCCATCCATTCATCCCTCTCCACCTCATTCCAATCATGTGTTACACGATATACAATCATTTCTAGCAAAAGAACCAAACATGAGAAAAAGAAAGAATAGAGAAGAAAAAAGAAAGACGAAAAATAAGATTTCTTTGACCCATTTAAAGGTAGATTTTATTTATTTATCTAGGTATGTTATTGATTTAGTATTGTTTTTTTTATTTCTCAGTCATTTTCATGCATTTTACGCTCGATTTGTCGTCGTACGCATCCTAGGTGCATCTCTTGCATGAGGGGGATG
Source organism: Brasenia schreberi (assembly GCA_036023115.1). NCBI lineage: Eukaryota > Viridiplantae > Streptophyta > Magnoliopsida > Nymphaeales > Cabombaceae > Brasenia > Brasenia schreberi. The sequence goes on from JAYKKT010000068.1 coordinate 16,821,652, forward strand.
CAACCCATGCGCATCTCTCTCATACGAGAGACGAGCCAACAAATCTTATTTATGGTATTATAAATTTTTTACTATGTAAATTTAAATGTTCTTTTATTACACTTTGGGAACTCATGTATTTCTTTCTTATTTTCATCCTTACATATGCTTATAGTTTCCTTTTCCACCCGCTTCAAATGTATCTCCTATTGAAGGGAGATGTAGTTTTGCAGCTTCTCCTCCTTAAGGATAGAATGATCCAAATAAGTCTCTTCTTAAAGAGAGACATATTTTCATAGTTAGAAATGCGCCTTTATTGCATTTTGATGAGAAGTTACGGTGACTAATAGGATTTTACTTAAACTCATGAATCATCTTCAAACATTTTTAAAAACCAAGAAAAAACAGGCAAAACAACCAAAATACAAATATCTTACTAAGAATTGAATCCATCGTTTCTTCGATTTTTTTTGTTTTTGTCTTTTTGTTTTGTTTGATTCGAATTGTAGCTGATTAAGAATAAGGTTATATTAGTTTTGATAGGACAAAAATGGATGGTTGAAGAAAAAGAAAAAAATCACCAAAATTTATCGTGAAAAAGAAAGAGAAGATGGTGTGTATATTTTAGATATGTAATGCCCTTTTTTATCCTTGTGTATTACAAGACTCATCAATAGTCATATACTATTTCTTGACAATAAAAGAATATTTCCACTAACGGACAATAGTGATTCTGCCTCCACTCTCCACCCACCCTATAATTATAGCCATCTGTAAATCGAGAAAATCCAATCATGGAAGCTGTAACCAGCTGTAACCATGGATCTGGGTCATTTGAGTTGGTTCTTTGAACACCCCTAGCCCACCAACAAGGAGGAATGAAATGAAAGAAAAGACTCTAAGGAATCGCATTATTCAGCAGCGGATTGCTCAATTCAGAATCTTTTCTACTTCCTTTCAAGATGCAAACTGAGAGAATCCAATAAAGAAAACCAGCAGAGAGGAAGGTGACGAACCAGGAAACGTCATAAATTACCACGAACGCATCCGGAACACCCTTCAGGATTCCCACCTCTTCAAGAAAACCAGGAATTACAGGCAATACTGCAACAATGAGCGCGATAATGGCCGCTGGGTTGAAACCACCGTGATACCAATAAGCACCACGTGGACTAGCAGAATACAGAGATCCAACATCCAGAAAACCTCGCCGGAGAATCCAATAGTCCACGAGAATTATGCTGCTGACCGGCCCGAACAAGCCCGAGTATCCAACTAACCATGTATCGACATACGTCTTACTAGACTGAAAAAGCCTCCACGGTTGAAACAAAATACCAATCACACAAGTAACCATGGCGCCGCCAATAAAGCTGAACCTCCCCGGGTTAAGATTCACGATCGCCGTCGCCGGTGCCACCACATTTGCAGCGATGTTGGTGGTCAAAGTGGCGAGGGAGATGCCGATTACGCAAAATAAGATCACTGTAACGCTTGTGCTGATCTTGGTAAGAAGCAGAAGGGGATTAGAAATCGTTTCTCCAAATATGATGGCGGTTGAAGAACTAACAGCAAGACCAACAAAGGAAAACAAGCTCATGAAGATGGGCAAACCGGCCTGACCCAGAATTTGATCTGTTTGGCTCTTAGCAAACCGAGTAAAATCCGGGATATTGATCGACATGCCACTCCATGAGGCAATACTAGCAGTAAGACAAGTGAAGAAGACTCGCCAGAATCGGCTCGGACTCAGCGTCGACTGGTAAGATAGCATAGCCCCGAACCCACCGGCCTTGACATAAGCCCAGCCCAGCAGCAACACAAGGTAGAAGATTAGCACTGGCAAAGCATAGTTCTGCAAACGTCGCACACCATTCATCCCTTTGCAAATGATGAATAGTTGAATCAGCCAGAAAAGAAAGAAACAGATGAGTTCGAGTGCGCTCGTGCCGGCCCAAGGGATGTTCCGGGTGAGGATGGTGGGCTTGAGCGAAGAAGGGAGAAGGAGGAAGATGGCTAGACCCCCGATCCAGGTTTCGATCCCGAACCATCCACAGGCGACTAGTGCTCTGGCGAGGGTAGCGACGTGGGCGCCATGGATGCCGAAAGCGGACCTTGCTAAAACCGGGAAGGAGATGCCGTAGTGAGCACCTGCGTGGCCGGTGAGCGTGAGAGGGAAGAGGACGATGAAGTTGGCTAGTGCCACCGTGAGAATTCCTTGCCACCATGACATGCCAAGCTCGACCATGCTGCCGGCGAGGTAATACACGGGTACGCCCACCACCAAGCCCACCCATAGGCTTGCCATCTCCCACCCAGTCACGGTGCGATCATCTGGGCTCGTTGGTCTCAGATCCTCGTTGGTGAGCGCTGGGTCAGGTTCGAATCGCTCAACCATGGCGTCTTTACTTACTCTGCCCTGTAGTTCAGAATGGCAGAACGACACTTGTCCAAAGGAAGAAGAAAAAGAAGTATATGTAAGATGATCAAGGAATGCGCAGAATTTAAAACATACGGTAAAATCTGGACCGCACACTCCATTTGGGAGTCAAAGTTCCTTTTTTCTTGAAAGAATGGGTTTCAATCACCAAAATGAGTGGTCGATATTTGCAGACAGGATTTGAAATGTGATTTGGCGTATCACGAGGTGTTAGACGTAAGAAAGTTGAAACCACCGGCGAACTCAAACAGATCGTAGCCGTCCATCTTTACGGCCCGTAGGGAAAACCAACTTTTGGGGGCCCAATCTGGCTGTTGTTGTCTGAGTCACGTCATCAGCTTATGCCTTTGACAAAATTAGAGCAGTTAAGCCATGTCCGATTCAAAATGGTGCTTTTAAATTTCAGCCGTAGACCGACCTCATTGTCATCTTAGGGCGGGCCTTTTGCTTGGATCCCACATTTTGGCCAAAGAAGATTCTAAACGAGACTTTCTGTTTATCTAGATAGATAGGAAATCTCACAGATAGATAGTCTCATTCCTGATTTATGATTGTCACACACACACACACACACACACACATATATATATTTATATTTATTAGGTCCGAGATGATTCTTTCAATATTTCCTGACCTCCAACTTAGCTAATTTCATCAAGTGTATCACTATAAAATCTAATCAGTATTTAACTTCTTCTATTACAACCCTATAAAAGAGTGAATTTACTCTACTCTAGATCATTCTTCTGCGGCTTCGACCCTCAAGAGCAGCTTTGTTAGGGCTAACTACATCACGCCAGCCTCGTTAACTGGTCGATTATGTGCTTGAGTCTTAAACATTCCAATCCATTTCCATTTGCCTCTTTAAAGTGGAAACAGAAATCAAACCTCCTAATTCTTAAATTGAAAAACAACATATTTAATGAATGGACTTGACCTTACTTACATAAGACTGGTGATTGTGGGTGAGCAAATAATACTACATATTGACTGATCTCAACTTTATGACATTGTTTATGAGTAATGCTTATACATAGAAAAGATAAGTCCAATATCATCCCAGGTTTGCAAACCAACATACCTGCTCATTGTTCGGCTTATCTCGCCTCGGGAAACTAGCAAGATAAGCTGGCTCAACTTAAATGTGTTAATGACACAAGCTACAAACAGGCCAGGCTCGTGTCAACTTGGCTCATATGTATGGATTCTTGCAGATATGTAATATTCACATTTATATACATTAAAAGATTTTTTAAATTCTATAAGTGTAGTAATGAGCTAGATCTTGTTTGGCTTGTTAGCTTGCAATTTCGTTTTGGTACAAGTCATTCTACAGCCTTAATTTCCGATGGATATTTAAAATATTTTTGTATGATTTGTTATTATTATTATTATTCTAAAGAGTGGGGGTTGAGGGGCTGCTGGTGCCCCACTTGTAGCCTAGGTTCTTATCTGGCCATTGAGAGGATGGCAAGTCTTCAATCAATATCTAGACGAAGGAGAGCTCGATGGTGCGAATCTGATCCTTTGGTTGCATCCACAAGTTGCCCTTCTCACAAGCAAAGTGGATGGAGGGGACCAAATTCATTTTCATTCATGGAAGACAAAAGCCAAAGCCCTCTTACAAAAGCTCATACATGTTATATGACCTATATAAACATGTCAGGATAGAGATTGAATATGGTATATGCAATGTTGTGGGCCAAGGGGTGTTTGATTATGAGGCTAGGACTATAGAATGGAATGACAGTTCCAGTTCTAGTGTCTTACCCATAGGGGTGGGATGTCGTTTGGTGGGCCTCATAATTGGCTCGTGCTCTTTATTATGGGCAAGGTTGTCGTTTGATTGCGATAAGTATCGGAACTATTATTTTAGTTTCATAGTCTTAGGCCTCGTAATTAAGTACCTTTCAAAAGACCATAGTTTCAGTGACCATGAGGTTGCACTCTCTAACAAAAGGTTAAGAGTTCAATACCTGGGTATGCATCTAATAAGGGTTTGCCAAACCCTATTTTTTCTATCAAAGGAAAAAAAATTGTGGTTAGGCTAAGGGGATAGCCAAGTGATCCCCTAAGAAGAGTCAAAGTTCGAACTAGCGAGAGTAACCAAACCAAGCCTTTTTCCACACTAAGTGGGTTAACCCAACATAAACCAACTCATCATGAGCTGAACTGAGTGGAACCACAAGCAGCTCACTATAGAACGTGCTAAACCAAGTTCGGGTTGACACAAATATTGACTTTTCAGGTCATGCTCATGGTGTGTCTGAAACAGTGAGATCCACCTATACAAGATCTAATTAAGGATTTTATACAATCCAAGAGGGATTATATTTAATATGACCTGATGTCACCTCATCTGCCTCTAGAATAAGAAAGTAAACTTTTTAATCAATGACCGAAAATAGTTTGATCAAGTTAAGCTTAGAAGATAATGTTAGATTCATTGAAGAAGCTGAAGCCTCGTAGAGTTCCATCTGTTCAAGAAGACACCATCAGTGGTGAACCTATTCAACAAACTGAGCTTCGCCTTACCCCAGATTTTTTTTTAGATCCACTGCAGAACACTGTTTCTGGGAGACATAGGTCATCTGAACACCAATACATCCTAAGATGATGAGAATTCCATTCATATCAGTGCCGTCGTGATCTGTCGATCGAGTGGTCTGATAAGTGAGCTGAATGAACCGAACAGTGATTGTGGACGACTTGTTTGTCAACTCAAGATCTTGCTTCAGCTCATTAGCTCATTCGAGACGAGAAACATGCACCAAATGCAACTTACAGGACAAACTAAACACTAAACTACAATTAATAGACACCAATTAGGCAGTAGAATCTCTCCCAACAAGATATTTCTAACAATCTATATCATGAATTCTACAAGACAGAGTGGATCTAACCACTGCAACTTCCAAGCTAAGCTGTATTTTAAGCAACAAAATAGAGTCGAGGCGGCAGTACAACAGAGCAATTGCAGCCTTCCTGTGATTTCTGCTCTCAGAGCAATCAGATGGATGTCTCGGAAATGACAGTAGCCCGTGATGTTTTCAGTAATTACTCGACTAAACCATGTCGGGGCAAACCGGGTGACACTAAACTGGGAGGCAAGGACCCTTGCTCCAAGTAGCCCATGGTGTTTTTCATGAGGAATCTGCAAGACATTGAGCTATAAGTTTATTGTCTTGGTTAACACCTGGAGTAGAAGTTGGTAATTGCACAATCAACTCTGCAAGTTGAATCGAACACATATTTGAACTACAAACAGAGATACAAACTACATAGCTGATAGCTCTGTGCATCACGCTTAACTAATTTACAGCATTATGTACATAAGGTGAACTCCAATATTGTTCCTCCACTGGAGTTTCTCTCGTCTTCGAGGATTTTGTCTTTGCAAGGTTCACTTAGTCCCAACCCATCAACATTTTTTTCACCTCCTCCTCGATCTTGTTTCTCGCACTAAACAAGCCATAGCCATCATCCAGCAGGAGAATTCTGTAAACCTCCAATTCCCGATCACCGATCACATGCCTACCAATTTCGGCCTGCCACGAAGTACAAGAATATATATAGAACTTGTTTGGGAAAATCAGAAAATGAAAAGTCAAACAGGGAATACTGGAGCACCTTCTCACAGTTCAAATTCCACTGCTAGTAGCAAAATTTCCTTTGTCAGAATTGATAGAATTAACTAGTCCAAAAAAACAAGTATCACTATGCTCAAGTGCTGAGACTGAGCGGATATCATTTCATTCAAATACAAGTATGCCTTCGATAAAAAGATGACTATTTGTGTGGATTTACTACCTCAAGAAACCACAGTTGTGAGGTCTATTTCTCAATAACCCAGTGTAGGACCTTCACCACATTGCCTATACTGGGATCCACGAACAGATGCATTGCCCACAAAGATTGAACCCTCAGCCACCCCTACGATGGTGGAGGACCCTTCTCATTATGACAATGCCCTCAGGGCTAAACATATGAATTCAATCTTTGTAACACTATTGACTAAAAAGTTCTAAGTACGGTATAGTTAGACAGAATGAAAGAGAGTCAACATACCAAGAAGATTCCTAGGTTGAGCTTTTTGAGAGCAAGGGTGATGTCATAGATAACCAATGGTCGACCTCTGCCAGATAATTCAACCAGGTTGGCAACCAGAAGTTCCATATCAGGATCTCGACTAACCACCTTCACTTGCAGAGGATGTAGCAGTTCCGGCCACAATCTCGAACACAGACCTTTCTGTTTCTCAGAATCAATCATCTTCTTCCCATCAGCTTGTACTATAAATAACTCCACTTCACAATTGCCATTCTCCTTTGAAGTAAACCTTCCATAACACACTTTTATATTGTAATCCTTTAGAGTTCTCAGTGTGTCATACAACAGGCCTTTATGATCTAAACAGTGGATCTGGACTACAGTATGCGATGGGCTAAGTGAATTGTCGAATGTGACTGAGACACTACGGTCTGCAGTCTGCATTCTATCAAATGCTTCTTCTGTGAATAGAGATGAAAAATTAGCTGAAGATGACGCGTTCTGGCCAATTCCCATCTCTGGACCAACCAACTCCAATCCACAGCTTATTATGGATCCTCCCAAAACGTTACTTAGCTGCTCGCATATCTCAGATCTCCTTGTGTCCATGTGGAGTTGTTCCCTTCGAAAAACAAAAACATCAACATTTAACCACATAGTAATCACCTACACGTGGTTCCAAAACATTTCTTTTGACATCCAATCTGAATAAATACAAGCACAGCGATAAAAATTTTGAAAACCATCCCATCCCTGGCATTCTAGACCATCGGAACTTAAAGTCATGGTAAGGAGAACCATACAAGAGTTCAAAGTACCAACCATCAGAAAGAAGGCTATTTATACTATACATCGAATCAATACTAATGAATTTGGATGTATCTCTGATAGTACAAAGGAAAAGGCGCAATTATGTCCTCTTTAACATTATCCACAACTCAATTTGAGTTAAGAAACATGGTATCATAGCTAAACCTGATATCATGTTAAACAAAGATGAAGCAAGGGGTGGAACCTGGTGTCTGTCACAAAGAAGAGATCCATAACCTTCCCATCAGGAGTTGTCGAAACCTTCACTTTTCTGATAGTAAGCTGGAGCTCACACACAGCTTCAGTCACATCTGCTCTTGAACACAACTAAGCAGTAACTAAAAGCTAAAATCAAACCCCAAAAAACAACAAATAAGATGAAAAATCAGCTCAAATTTACCATGCAGAAGACCCCTCCGATCCAAGGAACACAGTTTCAGCATGTACACTTCGGATGGTTTCACCAGGATTTCTTGTCGGAGATACAAAGCCGCAGCCGAGGAACACGAGGGGCATACGGAGACGAGGCGCTTCTTGAGATTGCTCCAATTTATGCGCCGGCCAAACGGGTGAGGAACCACCCAGAACACCAAGTAACACCATTTCCCATCCGTAGAAATGTCTACAGAAAAACACTCAACAAAATCTTCTTTGAGAGAACTTGCCCGTAATAATTATACATGCATACAAAACTAGTTAAGAAGAAGGAAGAGAAGGGTTACCTCCTCGAGTAATGCTTAAGCCAAACTGCAGAAGTACATAGCAGAGATCGCAACCAAGCCCGGTTTTGTCCGGGCAATTAATGGTGATGATGGTGGGTTCTCCTTCATTGACTCCATTCCTGATAAGAACCACGTCATCGGACTGAATACCCATTTTAGTTCCGATTCTTCTGATCCTTCTCACAGGAAAATAGCAGGAAATCTCGACCTTTGCCTCCTCTGAAACACACCCGTCGTCGTTTTTCTGGCAGAGAAAGAAGTACATGAATAAACAAAGAAGAAGGAAAGCAGCTCGTGCGTGCGCGAGTGCCTATGTGGACGTTTGGGCTTCAGACACAGTGAAGAAGCTCTGTGTGGGTGTGTGTGTGTCGGGGGGGGGGGGAGGGGGGGATGGATGGATCTTTCTCCCACTCGATTCCTCATAGGCGCGTCTGTTGACCCTCTGATTAATCGTTGGCCCTTGCGACTCTCTGTAAGATCTTTGAATTAGAGCCACCTAATCGGCTTCCGTTTTCCTTCCTTTCTCCCATCTTATTTATTTCCTACTGACCAGTGCTCAATTATTTTATCTCTTGCATCAGATGTGATTAAGAAGGGAGACAGAAGGATTAAAGGGCGATTAAGACACATTAATATATTCTTCAGTACTACAGGAATCTTGTCTGTCTCCCGGACCATACGCATTTGACTCTATTCAGATCTTATCCACAAATGCTGCACTTGTATTGGACTACTGAACTGTGAGAGGTTTCTTGACTGAAACATACGGTATATAGTCCTCAACTTTCTTGGTTCAATTGTTCGTGTCCATTTTGTATCAACAGTGATGTGCCTCGCTTCATTTCGGCATTGCTGCGGCAAATCGCACTTTGCATAGGCGAATTTTTAAGTCCTTGTTTGGTGTCAAATGAAAAGCAACCATGTTCATAAACTTGAACATCCTTTTCTTTTGAAGTATTATTATTGGTAGGCGATACAATGTCATTCATGGTAGGTGGTCAAATCCAGTTTATACTGACAGATAAACTGTTCAGGAGATGGGTGATCTCTCTAGATTCTTGTTGAGAACCCTCTTCCAGGGAAGTCTAGGATTGGCATACAAAATATAGTGCCTAAAGCACATGAGCAATCGCTAGGGATTGAACTCACAAGTTGAACTTCACGAGTTTGATACTCAGGGCATGCATCTGGCTTCAGTCTTTAAATGCCTTTGGTGGCATCTCTTTTGCCGCACAAACTATTACCATGGTGGTTAACCATTTTATTTCAATCTGGAATCTCTTTATTTTCGTTCGCATACTCAACAGGGGCGAAAAGAAAAAGAAAAGAAATTAAATTAATTTTTTGAGAGCATTGAGTCCATTCCTATGAACTACACTGTCTTTATGCTTATCTTGCTGGAAAGTGGAACCAATGCAGACAAAAAAATGCTTTCCTTTCTTAAGGGTCGGATCTGCGATCCCACCTGCATTGATCTGAATCTTTTATTTGTCTAAAATCAACACCTAAGGACATCACCTCCACAAGTTATGAAGATAATACTACTACACGAAGATACTCGTGGACCCGGTCATAATTCTCGTGGATCCGCATGAAGGTCCACCTTTAATCTTAGCCGTCAACCTAGATATTGAACTCATGACCTTCAACTTGTGAGTCGATCCTTTAGTGAGGTGAGCTGTTTGTGAACTTGGAATTTGTTATATTTCTATATAATTATTGTCCCCTTTGTTGGCTAGTCCCTTCTAGTGGTAATAGACGTGGCTCTCACTACGAACCCACATTCCTTTTCCCCTCTTTGTGGGGAGTCTAGTGCGGATATGAAATATCTCGTATCGAAATTTTATATCCCTCTTAATATAACTCTTCGACAAAAGTATAGCAATGTTGTGGATTAAGCTCCTAAGTAAGAACATTCTATTAAATCTACTGTTAGCCTTGATCTCTTTCATTATTACACAAGAGCACTCTTTTGCGGTTACACTTCTTTTTCTATCGTCTCAATTTTACTATTTATGCACGCCGTATCGTTACCTTGGTGAAGCAACTAGGCACTGATCACGAGTGCCAATTCCTTTGGATGATTTTGTTCGGAGCGTGACATTAAGGCTTGCATCTGCTAACTAATAACTTGTAAATGAATACTTTTCTTAACTAATCTAGCCCTTATAGATGAATTAGGATTGTTAATTCATTTGTTAACGTGCTTTTTTTCTTTTTTGTATGATGGGGAGGCCGAATCCAGACCAGGTATCGAACTCGTGACCTGACATGTAGAGTTTGAATTTTGGGATCATAAGAGAACTTCTTATGTCTAATCAAACCATCTAGACTATATCATTACGAATTTGTTTAAAAACATAATAAATCATGAAGAAATTGAGAATTGCTGACTTTGGTCTTTCCGTGATGTGTTCATACATCCACCTTGATTCCAACTTCTCCCGACATCATCTTCATTCCATTCCTACAATCAATTGTGTCCACGCATAGTAATACTCGCGTGTTAGCATGGCACAAGATCAAGTTTTATGGGGAAAAATCAATGTAGCCAACTCCATCTAGTAAAAAACACGAGATTGGGCTTTATTTGTATATTTGCTGTTTGAAAAGGTCAAGAAAACAATTGGTTCAAGTTCATCTGAATCAATCTACAAGCAAAGCCTGTAAGATTTACAATTACCATATAAATGGGAGTCACAAGTACGAGTGGACCACCCAGGCTTGCAGCCTTCTTCAGTTTCAGGCAGTTTAAGACTCGAAGAGGAACCGAAACCGGAATTGATGGTCAAACCCCTACTAATCAACTGTTGTTATCTTGTAGTAAAGATCTTTGTCTAGTAGGATGATACACATGAAATGAAGAATTGCGAGATGTTTTAGGATGTTTGTACAAGAGTTCCAATAAGATCGAGAAGAAGAACCAAACTTACTTCCATTTATTGAAGTAAATGAATGAGCATAAGAGCGTTGCACTGAATCTTACAGGAAATGATCGAGGAATGAAGACATATCTTCGGGAACCCACTAAGAAAAGTTCTCTGTAAAATTCACTCACCGACGAGCAATGCCCGGTGCACTAATTATTTTCGCTTTCACCAACCGTTGTTGGAAAATGTTGAAAAAGTTTCATCAAACGTGGAATAGTACCACCTTTTTCCAGTACTTTGATGAAAACATTAATCATGAGTCCTTCTCAAGAACAGACAGGGGATACATGAGGACAAGGTTCCTAGTAATACTAAATTAAGACCGTATGCGATATTATCAGTGAGTGACAGATCAAGCTAAGACATGTTCATTTTATAGAGAGAGAAATTAGTTCATAGGCACATCAATCCATACTCTAATCTTCTTAAATATCTTAATTGTTCTATCTTAAAGATCAATAGTTGAGATCTTTAAGTCAAAAAGTAAATAGTATTAAGTGCATTTATTACACAAAAATACCAAAATACTTTTGCTTTTGAAATTAAAATTTCAACCACGGATCGAATCCTTGAGATTCTTGAGAATGTTTAAGCATGAGTTGATGTGTGCATGGACTATTCTCTCTCTATTTATATATATATATATATATATATATATATATATATATATATATATATATATATATATATATAATATCATCAATGTATTCTTGATTATAAAAAATGTTGTCTCTCGTATCCACACCTTTTGACATATTTTGGCTACAACTTAGAGAGAGCATCTTTTGATTAATCAATGAGAAACTTTGACCAAGATCATTCCATTAAGGACTACGCCGCTACTTGGAGCTAATGTGCAGGCAATGAAAAAGGCCAAACAAAATATTTACACAATCGTGCGGCCGATAAAGGATGGGGGCAGGTTTGAATCCCGCCCGAACCACTCCCGCACTCAAAGCAAGACCGTGAAAACCCAACCTACTTGACCCAACGGAGAATTTATCCAAACCCACCCTTAAAAACCAAGAAAAAAACATTTAATGATAAAAAAATTTCTCTATTAAAACGCACTTAAAATTTAAGAATTTTTCAAATAGGTGTGGTAATGAATCTAGTCATTATTGAATTTCACTCAAGGCTTGAGAGACATGAGCTATACCGTCAATGCTAACGAACGATGATAGAGAAATAGCAGACGACAGTAAAATTGATACACATTACTGACGGGAAAGAACGCCAGTAATGTGTGAAACACTGGCGCTCAAACCAGAAATTGGAATACACGACGATTAAACAGCAAAATCATATTTCACTGACGGGCGTGCCCGTCATAATTGGTCACCGTCGCTGTTACCGCCTTTCACCGAGGATCGAGTTTGCAGAAGCAAAAGATTGTCGTGCTCCACCTCTTAAATGTGTTAACACTTGTTCAAATTCGAAGAACTTTATGTGACTTCTGTTACAACTGATTTTCCTACAAAACTCAAATCCCGTGAACATTTAAAAGCCCCACCTTTCCTATCTACGAACATTTTATCTACCTCAACTTTGCTATCTACTGTAATCTCCTTAATCATCAACAGTCGATCAGCTATTCAGATGTTCCTTTTCCTCGCATAGACAAGGACTCCGCAGGCATCTGCTTTTACGTATAATTGTACAATGTTTGACACCACACCGTCGTTACAACTGCAAAATATAGCATAATTTATATTATTTTATTTAAATGAAATCACCTAATAGAGCAAATAGTTCACGATTAAAAACAAAGAACGCCACATTTATAAGTTGGCCGAGAAAACCCAGATGTGCCCATAACACAGACAGCCACATCACATCACACAAGTAAGATGACCTACAACAAGATCTTCGCATTAACAAATCCAGAATTCACAATCTACCAAAAGCTGCACTTCGACAAAGCAACAGCTGTAAAATCATCATTACATGATGGATAACAGTAGTAATATCGTAACTATTGGAGATCAGTGAGAGCCTTTGATTTTGAAGGGCCAGCCATCTGGGTCCCCTGATACCCGGCCACCATTCACCTGGGTCAGGATATGGTCTTTACCTCTGTAGCCATCCAGATCATGCATCAATAGCAGCTCTTTGAATCGGTTAGTAACCTGGATACCGTTGTCTGCTCCAGTAATATCTTAAACTTAACCAGGCTTTTTCCCACTTCAGGTGGGTTCGGTTCGATGGTGCAGCACAAGGATTTCCCACGTCATCTGTCAAAATATTATTATTGTCCACTAATGTACCCCACAAAAATAGGTTGTTCCCGCAGCCGGTGTGAATGTCACCCACGCACGATTATAATGCACAAGGTAGAAAACCCGCAAAGGACATTCAAAAACTCTCACGAGGAATTAACCCTTTAGACAGCAAAAGTTATGTAACAATCCCTACAGTTACAGATCTGAAGGCTCTCTACCTCGCAGGCTTTTTGATGAGCCAATTCAGCCAAAGCCACGGACTTTGCACTGTTATCTGGATAAGCTGATATAGCTGAAAGTCCCTCACGCTATTTGCTGAAAATGGGATGAAACTTCCTGTACAACACCAGGCATTTATTCAGTACAGCAAATAAATCAGCTTCCTTCCTAATATAACCAAAGTAGGGCATGCCAAGCAACAATCATTTATCCCTGGACTAGCTCGAATATGCAATAGGAACTATCTAACAAATATGTGCAAGCAACATTTTATTACACATAAAGAAATGGCATGATGACCGGCCATGAAGCCCGTGATGTAGATGCACTGTAGTTTCATACCAGCCGTCCTCCTTAAAAAGTTCAAAAAGATAACAAGTTCACAAAATGAATGAATATATTACAAAAAACCACCAAAATCATCTGCTTCTGTAGAAACAATCTTGTCATCTTGTAGCCTCTAGTAAAACGAACAGTAGTTAGGGGCCTCCCAAGCACTTTGTTGGACTTGGTAAAGGTCTAGCAGATAGACTTAGGACTGCTTGTGAAACATTAAGAGCGAAAATTGCTCTATCCACCGTTGCTAGATCTTTTTTTAATTCAAAGAAGAGGAGACCATGTAGTCGAAGTTGGCAATTATAAAACAATTGTATAAACAATAGCCAAGACAAAAAGCCCATCAGGGACCAGTAAATTCGTTGGTAGTACAGAAAAGCTTTCCAAAAGATTTGAAGTCTGAATGCAGAAACACTAGATAACTTACCATGAATTTTCCTTTCCTAAAAAAATTGAGCAACTTCAAAAACTCTGGCAGATGTATCCGATGATACAGAAACAAGAAATTGCCCATTAGCTGAGTGCCAAAGCCTGAATAGAATCATGATGTCCACAGAATGTTTGCAAACAATTGCCAGACAAACTGTCCCAAACCCGAACCTTCCCATCCACACTGCCAGTAACTACATACTGGGATGACCTAAGCCACAATAAACAAGTGACTCCTTCCAGCCAACACAAAATCACATACAACATCATGGTAAAGCAAAAATACTGAAAGGCTTCAAAGTTTATCTTCCAGATACCTCATGATCACAGGTGCAGCGTGGAGATGAATGTTGTAAATCCCAAATGATAAGCTTTTGATCCATGCCTCCAGTTGCCGTGCAACGATAGCTACACCAAGAGTAAGTATCATATATCAAATAGCAAAAGATCAAGCAGGCATCAAGTCTAATGCAGGCAACTTCTGATCATAATCTATGCCACTTCCCGTCATATCGTTATGCAATCCAGAAAACAAACAGCTAAGCGAGTAGGTGTCTCATGTTTCGGAAACTTCATGTTACAAAATTTGCAAACTAAAACAGAGAAAATTCACCTGTGAAATTATGAAGCACAAAAACAACATATTGTACCACAATATGGGAGGGCAGTAAGATCAATTGCCATACCTAGATAGAGATACATTTTTCCTCTTTTCCTTGTTCATTTAAAGAATAATCAATATTGAGATTGTCTACAATACTATTTGCATGTTAAAAATTGCACTAAATGGTTCTTCCCAAAAGAACTACTAAATGGTGTGGATACCTACTGATATGGAAATATTCCTTATAGTAAAACCCTACCAAGCAAAACATTGCGATTTAAGCTGTTTTTCATGTTGTATTCAGAATAAGGATTTGCATATACAAGTACTTGATGAAAGACTAGTTTCTCCCCAGACCAAAAGCGGAGGGCAAAACTTTAGTATTACAACTCCAGTTTGTGTTACAATAGGCAACTAATATACATGTGGACCTAAAATAGGGGAAGAAAAAGAACAAGAAGAAAAGAAATAGGGACACTGCAAAACCCACCCCAAATTGTAGCATGACAAAATCATTTGCTTTAACTTATTTGAGCACAAACTGCCTTCATGACATCTCATAGACTCATAGTATTTATAGTAGTATCTAGCAACAGAAGATATCATGAACAACTAAACAAGATGTCCAAAGTCCCAACTACTGATGATAGTAATATTCAAGAAACAAAAGACATCATGGTCTAGGGACTTTAGAAAAGTCCCAACTACTGGATTTTTACAATATCCTTCGTATAGTTCAGGAAAAGGAAGCGTTAAGCTTACCAGAATGACCAACAAATGTGTGCAATGAATCATCAGCTTCATCTATAACCAGGAGAATACAAGGACGCCAACCAGTTAGTATTGTCAACGTCTTCAGTTTCACTAATTCATATTGGAAATGGAAAACCACATAATCACATCTCTTCTAAATAATGCTAAATACTATACTGAAGACTTTTGCAGCTCATGCATATACCCGAATGAAACAAAAACAAATTCAGTGTGTAAAACCAAAAGGATTCCATTAAATTTGCAAGAATGATCAAACATGAGAAATAATGAGAACAAACTCAGGCCTGGAAACAAGTTTCCTACCAACGATTCTAAAAGTTCAGATCATAAACTGCTCACAGCCTCATGATCACATTACATATACAAGGATGTACTATATTTTTTTCCAAAAAATAGAATATAAAAAAGATCACTTTGTGCTTAAAATTTACTGGTCAAGATCATTGAACAAGGATATATGAGATTCATGAACACACTCCCTTAAAAAATGAAGCACATAAAACAGAAAATTAATGTGATAATCTAGAAGACATTAGAATGCAAGACCAAACAAACACAGAATTAAGACATACAAATGTAGAAATAAGTATACCTTAGCAATAACTAGGGAAGATGAACAGAAAGGCTCGTAAAACCAGTCTTGTTTAATTATTTAACGACTACCAAGTCAAAGACTTGATAATTATAAAGACAGTCATAACATAACTTTTAGCAACAAGAAAGACACCGATCAGAATCTATCCTAGGTTGTTATCATCGGCATTAGAGTCCAAACCATCATTGGCATCAGCATTAGGTTGTTACCACACACATTCATACACACAAACATCAATAACTAAGCCTTTTTCCATAAGACATGGGGTCGACTACATGGATTCTTTGTTTTCATAAAGCCCTATCTTGCGTCATGCTAGCAGTTAACTCAATATAAACTAGATCATTAGTTTCTTTCCAACACTTTTGTGGTTGTCCTACTCCTCTTTTGACATTTTCACAATCTAATTTTTCATATCTTCTTACGGGAGCGTCGTCGTCTTTTCATATATTCAAACCATCATAAATTATTTCCCCTCATTTTATCCTCTATTCATACTACTCTCAATTAGCCTCACTGTCTATACGGTTTCCTTGTGTGACCACTTATCCATCTCAATATCTTCACCTATGCTACATACAATCTTTTTTGCACATGTTGATGATTAACACATTCATACTCACATAATATGAAAAAACAAAAGACTTGAAATTAAATAAAAAACCCAAGCCAATTTGTGGCTTATGATTGAGAACGTTATGTTCAATTGCTTTGGCTAATTCAAGTATCTATCAACGTTCATTGAACAAAAAATTGGTGCCTAAATCACAATGGCAATGAAGATCAAAACCTCATATAATAAGTTTCACAACTTCATCCCCAACGAAAGTGGACGAATTGATTGTTTATGGGTTGAGGAACTCTTACATTTCAAACAAACTAAGTAAATGGAGTGGAGGATAAAGATTTAAACGCTAAATTCAGAAGTGTGAATAAGGAAAAGGATAATTAGAATAAATAAAAACCCTAAAATTGATATCAACGGTTTGGTGGACCGATGCTTCTCTATACATCGAGTTCCTCTTCAAATGATCGAAGAGAAGAAGAATAAGGAGGTCGCACCTTAGCAGAAGAGAGAGATTGCACGGGCTTGCCTTTTATGCAAACTCAAAGGAGATTGTGTTTTCTAGATTTAAGCTTTTTTTCAAAAGCAAAAACCCTAACCGGATATAGCAATTAGACGCTCACAAGTAGGGGGGAGATTGCACGGGCTTATCTTATTTGAATTTATTTGATGTATTGATTATATTTTTGACCCGAATCAAAACGAAAAACGAGAATAAGCTTTTAACAAGAGAGACGCGCGGTACATGCACATCTCTCACATCCATAACTTCACCTAGTTTTTTCTTTTCTTATTTTTATATGATTTTTATTCTTTATTCTTTTTTATTGTTCTTTGTATTGATTTTGTTTTTGTTACGTTTTTCTTGTTTTTTTCTCCTTTTCTTTCTTTTTTCTTTTTCTAGACGAGATTCATAAAAAAAAACTTTTCCCATGACCGCTTGCTTCTCACATTTGCAAATGAGCTATCATAATTAACCTACTTTCAATTGAGATAATGAGCAGGGTAAGAAAAATTCTAATACTGAACCTGACCCACGGAGCCAGTAGTGTGTAGTATTTTATATGTAAATTAACAACCTAATAGATATCAATTCAACCTCAATGCAAAATTTACGCTGAACCCAGAACCGGTTGTTAACCCACTAACTTGCCAATATTTTAGGCATAAAAAGAAAAATATTTTAATAAGAAATAGATCGGATGCAAACTTGGTTCAGTTTAAACATGGCTGATTCTTAACCGGCTCGGCGATTCTAACCAGGTCCTAAACTGGAACGAACTCTGTCTGATTTTGGTTTCACCTTTTTCATAACCGGAATCGACGGTTACAAACCAATTGGTTCGATACTTTTTTTATTTCTTAGTTAAAACTTATTTATTTTTATAGAATTAATGATTTCGGACCCAAACCGGAACCGGAGATGTCTAGTTCGGTTGATTTATAAAAGTGGTTTCGCAGCTTGGTTCACCACTTAAGGCAGCTTGCACTGAGGTGTCGTAAACCCACTTGTCAGGGCCTCCGACTCGAGTGTTGTAGACCACGAGTTCGAGTCTTGGGGGCGTGCCTACTCGGCCTCGGCCTCCCGTTGTAATAATAAAAAAAATGCCGTGTTATGCTATTGATAGCATCACATTGTGGCAAGCAAATCAAGTGATTTATTCTTGGGAAGGATATATCCACGTAGACATGACCGTCTCGGAACAGTTCCAACGGTCCGAACCACCCGTAGAACCGGTGGTAATCAGAACCGGACCCGAAACCGGAGACCCCCAAATCTGTTGCGGTTCATAATCTCTGGAAACCGGAACTGGTGGTTCCAAACGCCTACAACATGCCGGTTTTGAACCGGTGGTTGTTATGGTTTAAATATATTTTACAAAACTCTCTCATCGATAGATATCGGTTTGACAGTCGGTTCTGTTAAAAAGTTAATTTTTTGTTTTTTAAATATGAAAATCATATTAATTAAATTGGACCAAAAACAGGTTTCGAGACGGTTTCAAAAACGGAACCGGCCTCGAGGCGGTTTGATTCAAGTTCCAGGTTTTGGCCAAACCAGAACCGAACACGTTTATGCCCATCCCTTTACACATTTTAATTGCAAAAATCTATAGTTATTAAAATTTCATAATTAAAGGTATTCTAAAACTCATCGTTTGCACATTGTAAGTTCTGTGTTGAAAACCTATTTTTATTAATGAAAATACGTTTTTAAATTTTTTGTAATTAGCTTTTTTTCTCCCATCAAAATTTTGTATGCCTTCTTTTGCTATTCAAAACTCTTGTGATGGCCGCTTGTACAAACAAAAAAATCTTCCTATTGTCGAGATGAATAAAAGCAAAATATAGCTCCATGGTGATGTAGTGGCATGGTTTTCTGCCTGTGATATTGAAATTCAGGGTTCGATTCCTGAGGGCATCGTGTCCACAGTTATATGAAAGCCTCGAATAGACCCTTGGGTACTCCAGAGTTCTATAAAGTTGGTTTCACCTCCTACTTTCAAAACTGCCAGAGCCAACCCATTTTAGTGTCATGTTTGAAACCCAAGAACGTGAACTTCATGTTGTACTCCAATTGATTCAACCGTGGGCTATACTTTTATTAATTTCTCGGATTTTGGGTGGATGGACACCGCACCCTGATCGATATAGATCTGCCATGCATAATGTAAATGATGCTACGTATGGCCTAATTTGGTGGTACATACCCGTCACCTGTGATCGAAAACTTGGCAGGTTCGGCTTGGATTATTAGACCAATTAATTGCATAATTTCTTCATATATCACATTCAATTTATCTAATAGAGTATTACACATGTACTTACTAACAGTATTCATATGCTTACATTTTTAAGGAAAGTGGGTCTATTTTTCTTAGCGCTTCTTGTTTAAGCTGGTCTGTGTGAGCCATGGTGTGCCCTAAAGTGGACCGGGAAGCAAACATCAAATTTGGTTGGTGGTTCGCTCTTTAGCATAAAGAAGACTGTCGGTAGAGTAGCCCATCATAAACATGTCAAGAGGAGATCTTTTGCTTGAATTTAATATTTCCACTTATATTTTAATCAAATACACACACACACACATATTGTTGTCCATTGCATCTCTGGTTTTGCTTTCAGTATGCTAAAGTGGGCCGGGAAGCAAACATCAAATTTGGTTGGTGGTTCCCTCTTTAGCACAAAGAAGGCTGTCGGTAGAGTAGCGCATCATAAATATGTCAAGAGGAAATCTTTAGCTTGAATTCGATATTTTCAGTTATATTTTAATCGTCTACCAACTAAATTTAAAGTTAGTTTCCAACTAAATTGTCCTGGCCACCGCTATTTGTGCTGAATTGAGCTTTAGTTGAAATTGGCAAGATGTATGATGAAAAGGAACATGTGAATGATTGAAGAAGGTGTCTCTTTCAAATTCCCATATGAATATATGTCTACATTGACATGCTAATTGCAGAATTGTTAGGCATGTTATTCAATGTGTGCGTGTGAGTGTGTTTGTGCACGAGAGAGAGAGAGCTCTATGTATAGGTTGTACTACCTCACTCAAGTTCTGTACCTCTCTACAAACCAACAAGAGAGAGAGAGCACTGATTCACGTTTCTCTTTCCTCTTAAAGAGAGTTCTGCAGCTTCTCTGTTTCTCTCTCGATGGCACTGCCTCTCGTATTCCTTCTCTTTATAAGCACGGTGGGGAGACTCATCAGCAGCAGTAATGGCCAGAGACCCCCTTCTCCTGGCTACTTTCCAACCTCCATCTTTCCTTCCTCCGGTTTCTACCAGAATTATGCCAACCTCTGGGGTTCTCAACACCAATATGTTTCACCAGATCAATCCTCTGTCACTCTTTGTCTTGACAGGAACTCAGGTTTTCATCTATCTATAATACCATGCATCTCCATGCATGTGTCTATGCGTGCACACTCGCCTCTCTATTTAGTGTGTGTGTGCGTGCGTTTCTTTTACTAAATCTCTCCTATATTTTTTGTGAAAATCAGGAAGTGGCTTTAAGTCTACAAGAGCATACCGTTCAGGTTATTTTGGTGCAGCGATCAAACTACAACCTGGTTATACTGCTGGAGTCATAACCTCATTTTATGTGACTCTTTTTCCTTTCTTTTTATGTGTGTGTGTGTCTGCGTGCATGTGTAGTTTGATCGAGGGGTAGGTGACGG